>JAPEKL010000016.1:19826101-19840527 GCA_028877455.1 Bagre pinnimaculatus
CATTGGGGCTTTCTATAGTAGTTGACGATACCATAACTGTGGGGAATGCTAGACAGGTGTCATAACAGTAACTAGACAAAGAGGGTATTTCTTTATCAGACCAAGATATGACTGGGTTATGTTTTCTAAGCTAGGGCAAACCTAAAATGATAGCATACTCAGAAGAATTTAATACAAAAAACCCTGGATCTTTTCAGAATGTAAAGCACTGACAGTCATACTGATGGGTTTCATGACCTGGTTAACAAGTCCCTCTCCAACAGGATCCCCATTGACAGCAGTCAGTCTCAGCAGTGGTTCCAGTGGGTCCACAGGAATCTGGAATTGCTCCACCAGCTCGGCGTGAATAAAGTCCCCTTCAGCTCTGGAGTCAATTAACACTGAGAACACAGAGACAGACTGTGGGCAGTTAACTGTCACGGGTAGGAGAAAGGACTTAGAGACCAACCCCTTAGTGGGTGTACTCACCACATTAGTGTGTGGAGTAGACTCCACGCACTTTCCAGGGGTTGGCACCGAAGCTCTGTGCTGACGGATTTGACAGTCACGTAAAACGTGACCAGCAGTTCCTCAATAAAGACACAAACCACTTTGGAGATGTTGGTGCTTTTCTTCCACAGACAAACAAAATGCATCACACTGCATAGGTTCTGGGGGTTCTGGATCCTCATGAGTCCGAGTCGTAGGTGGATACGAGCAGCAAGGGGTCAGTGCAGTAGATGGAGCTGTAGGAGATTTACGTGGACCTCTTCCATGTTTCAGTTGGTCTAGGCGAATGGCCAATGAAATCAGCTTCTCTAGAGAAAGACCATTGTCCTCACAAGCCATTTCAGCCAAGATGTCAGAGTTCAGTCCATTGCGAAATGTCACTAATAATGCAGGCTCATTCCAACCACTCCCAGCTGCGAGAGTGAGAAATTCCAAAGCGTAATCAGAAACTGAGTGACTACCCTGACGTAGTCGGGTGAGTAATTCCCATTGAGAGCGGCCCTCATTGGTGTGAAAGGAAAACTGCTTTAAATTATCTAATAAAGTGATCATAAGTGTTTGATTGAACTGTGGGCCAAACTGTGGTAGCCCAATCTAATGCCTTGCCCATAAGACAAGATATCACAAAACAAATACGAGCTTGTCTGAGCTTGGAGGGGAATTAGCAAAAAATATAGAACATCATAGCAAAAACCCTTTACTCTGATTAGGCATGCCACTAAACTTATCTGGTTTGCTGACAACAAACAAACTGGTCACAGCTGTGAAGGGAGCAGCTTGGTTGGAAATCACAGAAGAGCCAGAGGAGCTGAGTAGTTGGAGTTGTATGGTGATTTCCCTCATGCTTTCAACAACTTGGGCTAACTGTTTCTGCTGTTCACCTTGCTGTTGTGTGAGAGTGTGAATGGACTGAGTCACGGAGTCAAAATGCTGGTGATGTTGTCCAAGCATCTGACCTTGGCTGCTAATAGCTACCTGTAGCTCCGTGTAATCCGCCATCTGCATGTGGGCACAGTATTCTGTAACGTGGCTGTGACAAACCAGACGCTTGCAGATTATAAATGAACTCAAGGTTTTAATGAGAGAAGGATAATCCAAAATCAGAGTACCAAAGCCAGGCCAGGTAAAAACTGGGAAATCCAAAACAGTAACAAGGGCTAGACCAATCATAGTCAGTAAACAGGCAATAGTTGAAAAACCAGGAATCAAGTGATATGGGCAATCAAAACATAAGGGCTAGGCAAATCATAGTCAGAAAAACAGGCAATAATCGAGAAACTGGGAATCAGAGAGATGGGCAATCAAAATACAAGGGCTAGGCAAAACAGGTCATATACAGAGAAACAATCAATACAATAATGCTCAGTAGGCTTATGAGAAGTGAAGACAATACTGTGCAAAGGACAAGACAGACAAAGGGGTATAAATACAAGCAAAAACAAAAGGGTACAGGTGATTGTGATCAGAACTCAGGTGAACCACTTCTATGAAGTGGTTCCGGATTGGTTGACGGAGTGCACATAGTAGTAACTGGTGTGTGACGGGCATTATGGGAAATGGAGTCCTGAGGGTTGAGGCAGATGGAGGGTGAGCCCAGAAGCATGACAATTGTTATATTGTACAGCCTTTTTGTTGATATACAGTAATAAAAAAAGGACCACAGCTGTGAAGCAAGTGCTCACCCTAGTCATTGACTGTGTTTTATTAACTTCCTAAATCAGGAAAACCCAACCCCTCAAAACCCAACCCCTCATCATAATCATGTGGGGGTGGCAACAGTCTAGGATTGCCTCATCAGCACACTTCCCACCCTTCTATCATGGAAGCAAGGAAAAGCGTAGAACAACTCACTAAAAAGTATATCATCAGTAAATCTTGTATCATTAGAAAATGCTTGCAAGATGCAAAACATCAGCTGAATCAGCTAGGTTTCACTCGACATCCAAAGAGAAGCTGGAGAATAGCAGCAAAGTCCCTCTGTGATCTAGATGAAGTGGCGCCAGCACGCAGCCTACTGCATAGTGTTGAGAATGAATGTAAAAATGTTGGTTTAATGCTGAATGTGAGCAAAACAAAAGCCATGTTTTTCAATGTAGATGTTGAACCCCTCTACACTCTTGATGGTGAAGAAATTGGACAAGCGTTAACTGAGTCTGGTGACAGAAATTTTAAATATCTTGAAAATTGGTGTGATGAAGAAAAGGATATTTCTACTAGGAAAGTGCAAGCTTGGAAATCTTTACACAAAATGAAGAAAAGTATGGAAGAGCAACCTTTTGAACTAAATCAAGCTACAACTATTTCATGATACAACAGAAACCACCCTACTCTATGGTTGTGGCACCTGGTCACTAACCCAACAAGAGGAAAAATTACTTAATGGCACATGCTAAGAATGGTGTACAACATCAACTGGACAAAGTTAATAACACACCACTTTATGGCAGCTTGAGCAGAATTTCAGAAGTTATCAGGAGGGAATGATGTCTAAAATTTGCTGGTCATACACTCCAGGACACATCATCTCCTACACATCTCAGTTACCTGGCTACCAACCCATGGCTATGCTGAGAGAGGATGATCACCATCAACTTTTGTAGATACTCTTCTTTATGACACTAACAACAATGTCAATGCATTAGAAACCTGCATGAAAGACAGAGCAGTTTGGCATTGATTGTCTCGCTGTCAAAACAAATGACACCGATTGAAAGAGAAAAAAAATCAGGTGGTCACCTAGCTAGGATGTGTTGAAGCTGGCATGGAAAATGTGAACTAGCCCCAGCATTACACACTAGGGAACTGTCTGTCTGTCTGTTGCCATCCTCATGATTGAGGGTTGACAATCCACTCTCAGATGCATCCACTCTCTGATGTTATCTAGCCATATTCTCCATTGCCTACCCTTGGATTGCTTCCCCTCTACTATCCCTTCCAGAATAACGGTGGACAGTTTTTTGGCCCTAGTTCAAAGTACTGAAGCTTCCAAAGTTGAGTTAAGGACTTGATGGATGCTCTACCCATGCCAAGTCGGCATCAGATTTCTTTACTGTCATGACCATCCTCAAAGATGTTTGCTGCTAAATATTTGTAGACATCCACCTGTTCTCAGGGTATGCCATGGCAAGAAATGTTGGTGATTTCTGCTTCACAAGCTGCAGCCATTGTCTTAGTTTTCACGGTCCTGATTTCAAGGGAGTAACGTCCAGAAACCTTGTCTACCTTGTCCACCAGTTATTGTAGCTCTTGTGGTGATGTAGTGATCAGCATGATGTCATCCGCATAACATAGGTTGTTAATTACATGCCTATTGACGAGTACACCAACCCCTGCCAACTCATCTGCTGAACCTTGCATGACCTCTTCGCTATATAGATTAAAATATACAGTTGAGATCAGGCATCCTTTCTAACCCCTCTCCTCACCCGGAATGGCTCTGACAGTTCCTGCTCTACTCTAACTGAGGCCTGTTGATTTTTGTAGAGGCTCTTCACTATTCAGACTGTGCTGCTAGACATTCCCATATGACTCACAACCTCCCAGAGTTTTCGATAGTTCACAGAGTCAAAGGTTTTCTTAAAATCAATAAAGCCATGTATAGCAGCTGATTGAAATCCCCTGCATTCTCCATGATGATGCGGATGTTAAATAGTTGGTCACTGGTGCCGACACCACTACTGAAACCCATCTGTTCCTCTGCAAGTTCTTACTCTGCCACTGGAGTTAAACGGCTTAGGAGTATGCATAACAGGAGCTTGCTAATGTGACTGATCAATGATATCGCATGATGATCTGCACAGTCAGTCATTCCCTGTTTTTTGAGGATCTGGATAAATATCAAATATAGCTAGTCTGAGAGCCATGACCCTGTCTGTATGATCTTATTGCAGAGCATTGTTTAAAAAAACCCTGCATTTTGCTGTCTCTGCTAGCTTTGATAAATTCTGCTGGTATGTTGTCTATGCTTGGCACCTTCCTGTTTGGTAACCTATTGTTGGCGTCATGAACCTCACATTCCAATACTGTTCCCACTAAGGAACTGTGTGAGGCTGATTCCAAGTACAGTGTATTGAAGGAATTAGTAACAATAAGGTATAAATTTGAGGACCTAAATAACTGAATGAATACCAAGAATAGTGCCTTCTACACTTGAGATCAGAAGAGGGTTCGGACAGCCACTAGAACACAACAGCCCTTGAGAAGTGCCATCTCACTACATGCTACAGAGCACTGAGAAGGACACAGGAACAGCTACCACCCAAGCCAGCACCTGCAGAGAAGCCCATGCCCACTGACATCAACAGGGCCACTCTCCCAAAAATCTACAAGCCATGGATAGTGGGATGTGCCCTGCATGATGTTTTCCATGCCAGTACCCCCACAGTCACCCTCTGGCTTAACAGGAGACCAATATTGGCCCTGTTGGACTTGGGAAGTGCTGTCACCTTAACCTGCCTATCGGCGTTGCCTCATTTTTTGAGGCCTGTCAAGCCAAAAGTGAGCCTGGCAGTAACCTGTGCTCATGAAGACATGAGAGAAGTCCTCACTGCTGAGGTTCAGGTGGGAAGCAGAAGAGGTGAGTGGCTACTAACTATCAGGCTTGTCCCCAATCTACCTGTGTCCTTGCTCATAGGGATAGACTGGCCAGGATTCTACCAGCTGGCAGCTGAGAGGAGACAGCAAGCCCTACGAGGACACAGACTCCAGTGCCAAAATCCAGCCCCTGTGTGAGCCACCCTCCTTGCTGAGGAAGGAGAAGCAGATGCTGAGGCCTGGTCAGAAGGCGAGTCCCCCCCCCCCCCAATCCTCTTCTTGTTATGTGTAACCAGGTTGCTAGAAAGAGGAACTTTGGCAAAGAACAGACTGAGGATGACTGGCTAAAGCATTGCTGGGGCCAGGTGCTGCAGATCAACAGGGAGAACACAAACACCATCCAGGTGCTCCCTGTGGCCTACTTTATGGTCAAGAATGGGCTTCTATATTTCTGATGGAACCACCCTGCAATCTCCTTGTCATGCCCAACATGAAGGTCAACACTATCAAGTCAATTTATTTGTATAGCGCTTTTAACAACAGATATTGTGGCAAAGCAGCTTTGCAAAAAAAAGACTTTAAAAATATGATCTAATTTTATCCCTAATAAATTTATTTTTAATAAATTTTAATTTTTGTCAGAGGTGTGCCCAATGCCATAAGACTACTCCCTATATGCCGGCATTGGCACCTCTCATTCCCCTGCTCATCATCGGAGTCCCATTTGAGTGGGTGGTTATGAAATTGATAGAGCCATTCCTGAAGTCCACCTATGGCCTTGAGTACATCCTGGTATTTGTGGATTATGCCACCAGATATCCTGAGGCCATCCCCCTGTGAAAAGTCACATAAAAAAAACATCACCCTCTTCAGCCAGGTCAACATTCCCAAAAACCTCCTCACTGATGAGGGCACTCCATTTATGTTGAAGCTGATGCTAGATCTGTGCTGGTTGCTGCAGGTAAAACATCTAAAAACCTCTGTTTATCACCTGCAGACAGATGGGCTTGTTAAGCGGTTCAACCAAACATTGAAGAGGATGCTGCAGCAAGTGGTGGAAGAAGAGGGCCACAACTGGGACTTACTCTTGCCCTATGTGCTCTTTGCCATCCGGGAGACCCTGCAGGCTTCAACAGGATTCATGCCATTCAAACTCCTGTTTAGGTGAAGATCCAGGGGCCTTGTGGACATGGCCAAAGAGTCCTGGGAAGACCAGCCCATGCCATTCTGCTCAGTTTTAGATCAGATTAGATTCAACTTTATTGTTATTGTGCAGAGTACAGGTACAAAGCCAGTGAAATTCAGTCATTGAGTACATGCAGGATCTATAGGACCAGATTGAGCTGGGGTCATCTACTGTATCATAAAAAACATATGCAGGCAGCTCAGAGAGAACAACAACAGGCCTACAACCATCCAGCATAGCCCTGAGAGTTCTAATCAGGGGACAGAGTGCTCTTCCTTCTACCCAGCAGCACCTGCAAGTTCCTAGTCCACTGGCAAGGCCCCTATATGATCACAGAAAGAGTATATAAACTATATACCAATAAACTATACACCAATAAACTATACCACATTAACACTCAAAAAAATGGATTGAACCAGTGCCAGTGCTCTCTGCCCTCTCTATCCCTCAAAGCCCGACTGGAAAACAAGTTCACCATGGAGAGAAACTGATGACAGCCCAAAAACAGGAACTCAGAACTGGAAGAACAGTTTTGGGGATGTTTTTTCTCAGTAGAACCCAGGCAAAACACATATTCTCTAACATTAAATCAAGACACACCCAGGACTCATAATTTGCCAAAGGCCCTACAAGGTCCTGGAGGCCTCCCATCAGGTTATAGAGGCAGAAGTAGCCCACATGCTTCAATCTGGGATCATATAGGAGTCCACCAGCCTGTGGTCCAGCCCTGTCATCACTATCCCCAAGGTTGAAGGGAGCCTGTGACTGTGCCATGACTTTTGGAGGCTGTATCAGAGTTTGACAGTTACCCCATGCCCCAAGTGGAAGTCTTCATCGAGTGCCTGGGGTAAGCCCATTTCATCTCCACCCTGGATCTCAGGAAAGGCTATTGGCAAGTGGCCCTTACTCCCAGCTCCAGGCCAAAATCAGCCTTTGTGATCAGCACATGCCACTGGCAATACCAGGTTCACTCCTTCAGCCTCCACAGAGTGCCAGCAACTTTTCAGTGCCTAATGGACATCCTTCTGTAACCTCATTGGCCCTATGTGGCTACATACCTTGAAGATGTCATTCATTCATACACCTGGTAGGAACACATACACCAGCTCAGAGAGGTACTGCTTGAACTCTGGCAAGCCGGGCTGAAGGACAACCCCCAGAAGTATCACCTGGGACTCACAGAAGCACAGTATCACATGATGGGCTATTGCATTGGTCAGTGTTTCCTGAAGCCCCAGGACAAGAAAATCTAGGCTGTGAAACACTACCCTTGACCCTCCATGAAAAGCCAGATACATGCTTTCTTGGGTTTGGCAGGATATTGTAGGCAATTCATGTGTAATGACTCTCATATAGCCTCCCCCTCTCAGCTCTCAGATTTAACCAGGAAAAGCAAACCAGACAAAGTCCGATGGACTACAGAAGTGGAGCAGGCTTTCTCAACAATTAAAATGACCCTCACCAGCATGCCAGTGCTCTAAAACCTGGAATTTTACAACCTTTCCTGGTGCACACAGATGCCTCCAAAACCAACCTATGCACAGTCCTCTCCAAGAAGTTTGACAGAGAGGAACACCCAGTCATATATGTGAATAGAAAACTGACCCCCCACAGAGCGGCATAAGCCCTGGCAATCAAATGAGTCATAGAGGAGTTGCAGTACTATCTCACTGGTCATTGTTTCACTCTCAAATCATGCCCCCCTACAATGGATGGTAAAGTCAAAGGACTCCAACAGCCAAATAACTCTGTTTTTTTCTCCATACAGGAATTCTTATTTCCAGGTCTGACATCAAGTAGTGGTCTGATGGCCTCTCCAGGAAGGATGCACCCTGGATTCAGGCCCCAACAACAGTGGGCTCGGAGCAGAGGGGGGTTAGTTACTGTGACAACAGTGGACTGGCAGCCCATACACATGACCTCACAAGTGTTCCTTGCCATGCTGCCACAGTGGTGCTGAAGGAACAGCACCCCAATTTCCCCATAGCAGCAGTGGTGAAGAGAGAGCACCACCACAGCACCACTGTTGGTAAACAACATGCACATGGCCAAAGGGCAGGGACACCTAATACAGTGCCACTGGAGCTCACTAATCAGCATGCTTACTGACTCTGCACGAGGTGCAGGGAGGATATAAAACAAGACTGCTTCACCATTTGGGTCAGTAGGAGGATGGTGAGAGGAAGTCAAGTCAGTTTATTTGCATAGCACTTTTAACAACAGACATTGTCGCAAAGCAGCTTGAGATAAAAATAAAGACTTTAAACATCTGACTAATTTTATCCCTAATACATTATTTATCTCTAATGAGCAAGCCTGAGGTGATGGTGGCAAGGAAAAATTCCCTCAGATGACATGAGGAAGAAACTTTGAGAGGAACCAGACACAAAAGGGAACCCATCATCATTTAAGTGATAACAGACAGTGTGATTATAAATAACTTGTCATAACTGTGTCCTATATAGTCACACAATAAAACTTTGTAACTAGGAAATTCATTATAGTTTTAGCATGAAGTCTATTTTGTTGAAGTTATGAACTGTTCACTGATGGAGACTGTTCATAATGACTGCAGTCCTAAAGTTATCATGACAGACTTCTGGTGATGAGAGGAAGGGAGTAGATGCATGCACCGCATGTTCCCACTACTTTTTGTTAAAAAGTTTTACAACCTAAAATTTACCCCCCTTTCTGTTCGATAAAAGCAAATGCTGTCCTTAGACTGCATCGTGTTATATAGCTTCAGGCAATCTAAGAAGGAAGATGCTAAAAAAGATGACCCCTCAGAGGCTACACAGATTAGCATGCCCGCTCTGACCAGCTTACTCGAGGAGCACTGCAAATCCATTTCTGCAGCTCTCTCCTCTGAACTCAAATTGGCTTTCACCTCAATTGAAGCCAAACTCGACACTGTACAAACTACCGTGACTGACTTTGGTGAGCGAATTGCAAGTCTGGAGGCTAACACCAACTCAAATGAAGACCGCTTCCAGGCCCTCGAGATAGCGTACACCAAGCTAACAGAAGCATGTGCTAAGCTCAAGGCCAAAAACATTGATTTGGAAGGACAGAGTCGGCGAAATAACGTCAGAATTGTTGGCTTACCAGAATCCATCAAGGGCCCCAGACCCACAGCCTTCTTCTCTAACGTCCTCATGGAGATATTCGGCAACCAGGTGCTGCAATCCCCCCCGAGCTTGATCGTGCACACCGCACGATGGCCACCAGGCCTCCGCCAGGAGACAGACTCAGACTGGTGATTGTATGCTTCCATTGACACCAGGTAGGGGAGCTCAGGAAGCTCGCAAATGGAGGAACACCATGAGATATCACAACAACCCAGTTCACATCTACGAGGATTTCTGCCCTGAAGTCTAGGAACAGTGAACAGCCTACCAAGATGTTATGGCCACACTCTACAACCAGGGCTTGTGTCTGGCTCTCCTGTACCAAGCAAGGCTCCAGATCACCAATAAAGACGGCAACAAGAAATGATTCTCCTCCATCGAGGAAGCCACCACCTATACAAAGTCTCTGCCCGCACATAGTGAGGACACCTTAACCTGAACCCAGTGTCGACTAGGCTAGCCTGACTAACTGCTAATGTGGACCACTGCAGGAGACATCCTGACCTATTCATCTGGTAAGACTGTTACTGTTAGTAAACGATGCCCAGTTAATTTGGGCTCATCACCTCAGTTGAAGCTCCCTGGGTTGCTGCTGCCATCCATGTGGCCCTCTATTGACTTTTATTGACTTTTATTGAGCTAACCTTAAGCGGCGATGGTGCTCAGTTTTTTCGGCTAACTGTGTTAACATGGACACTGGTTCTTGAACAATTTTAAAACAGCCAGCGTTTTATATATATATTAGGCTATCACTATATGTTTGGATCGCTGTTTTCCATCTGATTTCCAGTATATAGCACTTGTGCCTCTGTCTCTGGGTTTTTTTGGGGGGGTTAAATATAATTGAGACAGCTGTATCATTAGTATTTTTTGACATCCCAGACTCTTCATTTCATAGTTTAATTGCTTGCATTCTAACAAGGTTATATTACATATATTCAGGAAGTGCAAATGTGCAAGTGGAAGGAACTGGTAAGTACTGTGAGAATGGGAAGCTTATTCGGGGTTTTATACTTATCTACATGGTTATCTATTTTTTCTCCTTTGTGCCGCCCCCACCTTTTATCCTCTTCTTTATTCCCTCCACCCCATCCCCTGGGCAATATTGGCACCAGACATATCATCCTATAGCAGGTGACTAATGCACAACTCTACAAGAAGCTTAGGTAAGGGCTGTTGGTTCATTTCAGAAAATGTTAGGGGAATCAGTGGAGCTATTAAAAGGGGTAAAGTATTTTCGCTCTTACAGCAACTTAAAGGGGACATTTACTTTCTGCAAGAAACACATCTCAAAACTTCTGAAATTTTGAGAATTAAAAGGCCCTGGATGGGCCACATGTTTCACTCTAGGTTCTTGCTGAGGGCAAGGGGGGTAGCTATTATCATTGGTAGAAATGTCATATTTGAACCGTCTAAAATTGTTGAAGATCCCAATGGCTGTTTTGTCACTGTCTCAGGCAGGTTGTTCAGTGTGCCTGTGATCTTGGCATGTGTCTATGCGCCTACCGTATCTGGGATGATGATAGATTCATTGCTCATTTTTTCTCTTCTCTCCCAGACAGACAGCCACCTCTTGATTGTGGGTGAGGATTTCAACCTTATCCAGAATCCTGATCTTGACAGATTCTCCTTTAAGTCCTCCACCTTGTCTAATGCTACCTCAACACTGAAATCACTGACAGACCAGCTTTTTCTGAGTGACCCCTGGAGGTCAAACCACCCAAACTCTAAAACCTTCTCCTTTTTCTCCCACATCCACTGCACATATTTGAGAATAGACTTCTTCCTTGCTGACAACAGACTTCTACACCTGACTGACTCTGCTCAATATCACAGCATAGTAATTTCAGATCATGCCCCCACTTCAATTGACATTAATTTCCCTGACTACGTCAGCTCACCCAGACAGTGGTCGCTCTCTCCTTTGCTGCTATACAACACTGACTTCAAAAAATTTTTCGGATGAAATTTCCAATTTTCTCCAATTGAATGACAGAGGTCACAAGAGGTACCCTTTGGGAGGCCTGTAAGGCCTATGTGAGAGGGCAAACCATCTCCTTCATATCCCAGCTGAAAAAAAAACAGAAACAGCCAGGCTGGTTGAGATTTCGGATCAACTATGGCGGGTTGATGCCCAATACATGGCTAACTCCTCCCCCCCCCTTTACAGCCAACGCCTGAAGCTTCGACCAGAATTTGATCTCTTAATGTTGTCCAAGGTTGAAAAAACAACTGTTGAAATCAAAACAGTGCTACTTTGAAATGGGAGAAAAAACAACTAAATTTCTTGCCCATCAAACCAGGGTGGTGGCTCTCTCAAGGCTGATCCCCAAGATAAAGTCACCATCTGGGTCTGTTGTTTCAAACCCAAAATTGGTGAACAAAGTTTTTGTGGATTTTTATCATAGACATTATTCCTCTGAATACTCCCCCAACATTTGGAACAGCCGCAACCCCCTACATCTGATTACTTTTCCCAAGATTGACACCAACCTTACCAATGAGCTAGGGTCACCAATCTCAGTGGCTGAAGTTCAAAAGGCTATCAGAATGTTGCAAAACAGCAAATCCCCAGGCCCAGATGGTTACGTTGTGGAATTTTATAAAGCATACTCAAATGTCATTGATCCGCTTTTAACTAAGGCTTACAATAAATCTTTCATCAATGGCCGGCTCCCCCCACCCTATCTGAGGCTGGGGTGGGGGGAGCCTCAGATATGCAATATGCTTATTGCTTAAGAAAGTTAAAGATCCTTGTGGAAGCTGCCCTGATGTGGGTGGAGTACAGAAGTATGGCAGGCGGATTGTTAGTGCTTCGACACACATTTATTTTTATGCTTTTCAGCAAGACACGACAGGGACAGACGTACACAAACACACACAGTCATGTTATGATCCCAACCAACCCACCTCTGCTCTCCTACTCCTTTTAAACCCTGCTGTCACTGCAAGAGACACACACAGATGCACATTAATTGACGACAGGTGTAGCAATTTGGCCACTCACCTTCCCTGACTCTGCGCTCTGTTCCCAAACCAATGCTCGCCCATGCCCCCACTGCCACATACCCCCACCGCCCGACTCAGGCTGGGGAGCTGTCCAACCTGCAGCGGACTCCCCCCCCCAACAGGACAGGAAGTCCGCCACCACCATCTGCACCACCAGGCTGTGGACCACCTCGAACTTAAATGGCTGGAGGGTGTGATACCAACAGGTGATCCGTGCATTGACATCCTTCATATGGTGGAGCCACTGGAGGGGTGCGTGGTCCGAACAGAGGGTGAAAGGGCATCCCAGTAGGTAGTACAGTAGGGCGACGACTGCCCACTTGATAGCCAGGCACTCATCTATCATGTTGTACTTGCTTTCACGCATTGACAACTTACAGCTAATATACAGCACCGGATGTGTAAAAGTAGCCCCCCACACAGTGGAGCCTTTAGCCTAGAGAAAGCCTGTTGGCATTGCTCCATCCACTGGACCGGATCTGGTGCTCCCTTTTTAGTGAGATCAGTTAGTGGGCTGGTGACATCTGAATAATTAGGTATGAACCTACGATAGTAGCCAGCCAGCCCCAGGAACTGTCTCACCCCCTTTTTGGTCTTGGGCCTTGGGCAGGCTGCAATTGCTGCAGTCTTTTTATTTTGGGGATGCACCTGCCCATGACCCAAGTGGAAACCCAGATACCATACTTCCATCCACCCAATTGCACGCTTTTTCAGGTTAGCTGTGAGAACTGCATGCCTCAGCAACTTTAGGACAGCCCTAAGGTGTTCTAGGTGCCATGGCCAATCATTGCTATAGATGATGATATCGTCAAGGTACATGGCAGCATAGGCAGCGTGAGGGTGGAGAACCCTGTCCATGAGCCGCTGGAACATCGCGGGAGCCCCAAATAACCCAAAAGGAATTGTGACGAATTGGTGTAACCCAAAAGGTGTGGAAAAGGCCATTTTCTCTCGGGATAGAAGAATCAAGAGGATCTGCTAATATCCCTTCATTAAATCCAATGTCGGGTAAAAACGAGCAATGCCTAATTGATTGAGCAGCTCATCAATGCGGGGCATTGGGTATGCATTGCATTTAGATACTGCACTGACCTTTCTATAGTCCACACAAAACCAGATCGACCCATCAGTCGTGGGAACCAGGACCACTGGGCTGCTCCAGTTACAGTAGGACTCCTCAATTATGCCCATTTCAAGCATGGCCTTGAGTTCATCCCAGACCACCTTTTTTTTTGTTTTTGGGCAGGTGGTAAGGGTGACTACGTACCACCACTCCCAGGGGCGTCTCAATGTGGTGTTCTATGAAGTGGGTGCGGCTGGGCAGGGGCGAGACCATGTCAGAAAATTATTTCTGCAACTGGGCCACCTCTGTCAGTTGGGCTGGCGAGAGGAGGTCTCCACAAGGGACCCGAGTGGCTAGAGATGTCAATTTTTTTTTTGTACCTCTGGCCCCAGCTCCACCTTCTCTGGGGCTACTGACAGCAATGTCATGTGGACCTCCTCATTCCAGTGTTTTAACAGATTGAGGTGGTAAATTTGCAATGCCCCACCCCTGACTGTTCGCTTCACCTCATAGTCGATGTCCCTGACTCACCGTGTGAGCTCAAAGGGCCCTTGCCACTTGGCAATTAATTTGGAGCTTGACGTGGGCAATAATATGAGCACTTTGTCTCCTGGTGTGAACTCTCTAAGGCACGTGTCCCTGTCATACAGTCAGACTTGACATTCTTGTGCCTGCCGCAAATTCTCCTGGGTTAAGTGAGTGAGTGTGTGGAGTTTTGTGTGCAGGTCAAGAACGTATTGAATTTCGTTCTTACTAAGCAAAGGTCCCTCCTCCCAATTTTCACACAGCACGTCCAAAATGCCACGTAGCTTACGCCCATATAATAACTCGAATGGTGAAAAACCCATGGAGGCTGTTGCGGAAATAATTGTCAAAATGAGAAAAATGTGTCAACAGGACAGAGGTTTATTAAAATATAGTACAGCAATGGAAATAAGAATATAAGAATAAAGAATGAGAGAATGGGGTTCACATGTATGACCTCATCTCTAACTGCTGTCTTCTAGCTCTGAATATT
>JAPEKL010000016.1:19840627-19850901 GCA_028877455.1 Bagre pinnimaculatus
TTAGTATTATTCATACATAAATATAAAATAATGCTCAACAAATGATTATCCATATATAAATCATATTAAAATAATAACATTTCCCCAACAAGGCTTGCGGGACCTCTCGAACTGCAAATAACAGGGGTGCGGGCCATTTATCCCAATTACGCACATCCTCACTTATGAATTTCTGAATTAAATTTTTGAGTGTTTGGTTAAATCACTCCACTAAGCCATCCATTTGTGGGTGATAGACACTGGTGCAGATAGGCTGAATTCCCAATAACCCATACAGTTTGCACAGTGTGCGTGACATTGTAAATGTAGTGCCTTGGTCTGTCAGGATTTCTTTCAGAATCCCGACCTGGGAGATAATATGGAAGTGCGCTTCCACCATACTACATGCTGAGATATTGTGGAGGGGCACTGCTTCCCGATATCATGTTGCATAGTCCACCAGAACTAAAATAAAGTGATATCTCTGTGCTGAACAATCTAATGGCCCGACAAGATCCATCCCAATTCTTTCAAAAGAGGTCTCGATTAAAGGGAGAGGGTGCAAAGGCATTTTTGGAGTGGCCACAGGATTTACTAATTGGCATTCGCGACACGCCACACACCACCAACGGACATCCCCATGAATCCCTGGCCAATAGAACCACGCCATTATTCGGGCTAGTGTTTATCCTGCCCTAAGTGTCCGGCCATGGGATTAAAATGAGCCACATGGACTATAAGTTCCCTATGGCTCTTTGGATTAAAAACTGCGTTATCTGTTCGCCGGTCTGAGTGTCCTGCATCACTCGGTATAATCTAGCCTTAATAATAGCAAAGTAGGGAAAGGCAACTATCACATTTAGCTGGAGAATTTGACCATCGATTACTCTCACTTGATCAAATGCATGCTGCAGAGTCTTGTCTCACAACTACTCTAATAGGAAATCCTCAAGGGAATCCTCGAAAGAGGGAGGAGGGGCAGGGTGCTCCTTGCTCCGTGTATTGCCCTGATGTGGTGTTGATGTAGACGGCTCTGTGACAGCTTCCTGAGAAGTATTACTGTAGGACCCACTTCCTACTATGTGTTTCACTAATTATTTAAACCCTGGCCAATCAGTTCCCAAAATCAGAGAGTGGGTGAGACTAGGATGAGCACTATGCTTTTCTCCCTAAAATTGAATTTGGCAGACACTAAAGGGTAGTTGTGAACATCCCTGCGCACACACAATACCTTCACCACTTGTGCTTTCCCCAGTGCCTCACCTTGCACCAGACTTTGGTGGATTGAGGTCTGGTTACAGCTGGAATCCATCAAGGCCTGATACGTATCCCCTTGTACACTTACCAGTATACAATACACTCCGGCCCAATCGAGGGCAGTTTCTGGCACATCGGATACCTGGACCACCGTGCCCACCTCCATTGCAGAGCACTGACTTTGGAGATGTCCCAGCTCCCAGCAGTGCCAGCACACCGGCCCAGGCTCTCCCTCTGCACTGGTGTTACAGACATCACTCACCTGGGGGTAGAAGACACAGACAAGGAAGGGGGAAATGGGAGGACACCATGGGTGCATCAGGCCAGCTGGGGGGGAGCCGGGCCCCGCCTCCATGGTGGGGGAACAGGGCAAGGATGGGAAGTAGAGGGAGAGGGAGAGAAGAGGAGAGAAGGGGAAGCCCATCTTCCTGCCATCAGAACCGCCACCATGTGGTCCTCTGCCAGCTTGATGGCTTGATCCAGCAATGCCGGGCAATGACACTGGACCCACTCCACCATTCCTTCCGGAAGTCGCATGATGAATTGCTCCAGTGTCACTAGGTCAATAATTCCCTCGGCGTCATGGTTGTTAGCCCTCAGCCACTGCCGGCAGGCATCCCGAAGTTGTTGGCCAAATGCGAATGGCCGGCTGACCTCCTCCAAGCGCAGCATGCGGAAGCACTGTTGTTGTTGTTCTGGGGAGCAGCCAACTCGCTGGAAAATGGCTCTCTTTAAGTCTGCGTATATGAGCCAGCTGTTGGAGGGGAGCTGCAGCACGGCGAGCTGCCCCTCGCTGGTCAGCAGAGAAAGTAGGTGTGCTGTGCACTGTTCGAATGGCCAGCCCCATGCTTTGGCTGCTTGCTCAAAGAGCACAAGGAAGGCTTCAGGGTCATCGTGCAGACCCATTTTTGTTAGGGTGAGGTGGGGAGGGTCTGCTGCAGTGGTGGTCGAGGACCCCGCCGATGCGAGCAGGTGCCGAAATGCCTGGTAGTCTTCTTGTTGGGCCAGCATCAAGGCCTTGAAGTATTGTTCCTGCTCCTTTCAGAGGGTGTCCAGCGCTTGATGCTTGTTCTGGTGTGCCATGGTGAGGGCATGGACAAGGTCCTTGAAGGGCAAGGACTCCATGGATGAGCTCCCTTCTGCACTTCTGGGCTTCAGCACCACTGTCGAAGCTGCCCTGATGTGGGTAGAGTACAGAAGTATGGCAGGCGGATTGTTAGTGCTTCAACACACATTTATTTTTATGCTTTTCAGCAAGACACAACAGGGACAGACACACACAAACACATGCAGTCATGTTCTGATCCCAACCAACTCTCCTCTGCTCTCCTACTCCTTTTATACCCTGCCATCACTGCAAGAGACACACACAGGCACACATTAATTGATGACAGGTGTAGCGATTTGACCACTCACCTTCCCTGACTCTGCCCTCCATTCACAAACTGACGCTCGGCCACGCCCCCACTGACACAATCCTCTTGAGTGCAGTAACTACAGGCCCATATCGCTTTTGAATGTGGACCAAAAAATCCTAGCTAAGACACTGGCCTCTACCTTACAGAAGGTTCTGCCGTCCCTTATCGCTGCAGACAAGACCGATTTCATGGCTGGTAGATACTCCTCCCATAACACTAGGAGACTCAACATAATTAACAACCCTGATCCTGCCACTCCTGAGGTAATAATATCCTTAGACACTGAGAAAGCATTTGACAGGGTCAAATGGGAGTATTTTTATTACATCTTGGACAAATTTGGCTTTAACTCAGACTTCATTGCTTGGATTAGACTGCTTTATAACTCTCTTGTCACCTGCATTCTCACAAATGGTCTTAGATCTTCCCCCTTCCCCCTTCGCTGTGGCACCAGACAGGGGTGCCCTCTCTCTCTCCTTCTTTTTGCACTAGCCACCGAGCCCTTGGCCATTTGGCTTCAAGGGGAGGAGAGATTTGAGGGCATCACCAGGATGGGCACCACACATAAACTGTCCTTAAATGCGAATGATCTTTTGTTGAATGTCTCCAGTCCAGTTTCGTCTATTCTGATTATTGAAGATACTTTAATCCAATTTGGCAAGTACTCTGGGTACAAGCTAAATTTCAGCAAGCGTGAGCTCCTTCCTATCAATGACACAGCCAAGCAAATTCCCCAGTCCTCCTTTCACTTTAAAGTTGTCCCTGAGGGCTTCAAGTACTTAGGGGTGTTTATAAACACTTCATTTGATGATCTTTTTAGTAAGAATTTTCACCCTCTCATAGACACTTGCAAACATGACATATCCCATTGGTCTTCCCTAGCCCTATCTACATCTGGCAGAGCCAACCTGGTAAAGATGGCCTTTCTCCCTAGGTTTCTTTACCTATTCCAACATATTCCAATTTTTATAAAAAAAAAAAAAGTCCTTCTTTCAACAACTAGATCAGATGATATCCTCATTTCTATGGGCCAACAAACCTAATCATATTAAGAAACTACCCTACAACTCTCTAAAAGCTCTGGCGGTCTGACACTACCCAACTTCATCCAATACTACTGGGCATGTAACATCGATAAACTGTCACTGGATGGACGGTGGGAATGTAATTCCCCCATTGTGGGCTCAATTAGAATTTCTCTCCTCAAAGTTCTCTCTCCAATCCCTCCTCACAACACAACTTCCCCTGAAAGTGCACTCTATTTCCCACAACCCAGTGGTACTAAACTCACTTAAAATCTGGCTACAATTCTGCAAACATTTTGGATTCAACAAGCCCTCAACTTTGGCCCCAGTTTTCAGGAACCACTTGTTCCCCCCTTCCTACTCTGACCCCACCTTTCATATCTGGTGTGACAAGGACCTGGTTAGTGTCAAAGACCTTTATAAAGATGGAACCTTCACTGATTTCTCAGAGCTCTCAGCCAGGCTGGACCTGCCCAACTCACATTCCTTCCCCTTTCTCCAGATTAGACATTTTATTAAAACTAAATTCCCCCACTTTCCTAATCACCCACCTGGATCTCCAGTTGATTCTTTGCTTGCTTTAGATCCATCTCAGAAATGCTCCATCTCAGTGTTGTACAGCACCATTGGTTCTCTTCACCCTGACCAAACAGCCAGTCTAAGACAGGCTTGGGAATAGGAAATTGGTCTTGCTCTTGTCCACATGGCCTCGATCTGTGCCAGGCATGGCTTACTGCAATGCAAGGTCCTCTTTAGAGCACACTACACTAATACCCGACTGGCAAAAATTTACCCAAATACCAATAACACCTGCAACAGATGCAAAGTATCACCTGCTAATCACACCCATATGACCTGGTTCTGGCCACAACTATCAGACTTTTGGAGACAAATTTTTAATACACTGGGAATAATATTCAATACAATTCTTAATCCTGATCCACTCACAGCTCTATTTGGGATTCCGCCACCTGGGACACTTAACTTCTCTGCATCTAAGTGGCAGGTCTTGGCCTTTACAACCTTACTGGCAAGGCACCTGATTTTATTCTGGTGGAAACATGTACTCCCCCCCTCACACAACAGCTGGCCCAAGGAGGGCCATATTAAACTTTTAAAAAATTTGATTCTCTCTTGCAAAATTAAATAAATCATTTGACAAGACCTGGAGGCCCTTAATCGAATACCTAAATAGGACTATTATCCACCCAGAGGATGGTTAGTTCCCCTCCTTTATTTATTTACTTGTGTGTTTATTTATTTCTGTGTTTATTTATTGTATTTTATCTTATATAATTACTTTACCTAATTATTCTGTCTTGGGTTCATTTTATTTCTCTATGTAGGCCACTCTTAGGAGTCGTGGGACACATTGGGTGGGGTGGGCTAGGGGTTTGGGTATAGGCAACTTGGTAGCAAACTAGCCTGTTGACTGCTGTGCACCCTTGTGTTTGCAGGACCTGTTATTCCTTCCTATGCTGCTATTGTCTGTTTGCACTATTGTACAAAGTCAGTAAAAATAATTGTGAAAGAACTAAAGTTATCATGACAATTGTTGTTCAGAACCATTGTAGCAAAACTGTAAGCGACCAGAGCCATCTTCTAAGTGTATCTTTCAACTGTCCACATAGGACCGTCCTCCACAGGAGCAATGTGATGAGAACTCCAGCCAGAAGTAGGGCATCAGGATGGATCAAGCAGGTTTGAAGAACAGGAGAGGCCAGTATTACTGGCATCTCAGGATTGACATGTAATGAGAGAGAGAGAGAGAGAGAGAAACACAGGTTGCCGGAGTCCTTGCTTGTACTCAGTGCACAATGTTTACTGTTCTTAACCATTAGGTGACAACTGCCTGTAATGATCTAACACGCCTCTTGTGTGCCACATCACGCTACATTAATTACATCCTTTCCCATAACAAAAATGTAGATTGTTAACCATGCTTACATCACGCAGACTAAATTATCTAGTTTTACATTAATGGTGTGTGTGTGTGTGGGGGGAGTAAAGGTCATGAGTCTTAAAGATTAGAAGTATCAGTTTTTGTGTCTGCGAAACAGTCATATATATTAACAGAACACAGTTTTTGTATGCAAGTCATAATGCTCAATGTCTAGATATTTTTTGCACCTTAAACTTCATGAGCTGGTTTGTGATGCATTACTACCCCACTTGTGAAGAAAATTGATAATTTCATATATAAACTGTAATAGATGCAATTCATATGAGTTTTAATATTACCTGAATAGTGTAAATGTAAACTTAAGAAATATTGGAATGGTTCTTTCAACCTTTATCCCTGACAATCAATAAATTAACACCACAATTAACCAAGGTAACAAAATACAATGTCTGATTCTCTTAACCCTGTCACCTCTAAGACATCTCTTCCTATTTTTCCCCTCGGCTAGGTGTTGTTAGCCAGCTCCTCAGCTGGGCTCCATTAACATGCTCCATAGCTACCAGGTGTAACTTATAGCTAGTGTAACCAACAGTTAGCTCTGACTTATTCCAAGGAAATGGCATCAATAGCATGCCCGTCAACTTACAGGTTTAAGAGTTTGTTTTAATTAGCCAGTGAATTAGACCAGTGAATTAACAACACTGCTGCTAACATGCTATGAACAGCGTCATCACTTAGGGTAATGTCATATATAAGCAAGTCTAGACCAACCTCCAAGCTACTCATTTCACTGATTGGTTGAAATCCTATCAGTCATCAAACTAATGAAATGACTTCAAAAATCTGTTGCAAGGTACCCAAATTTATCCTGTCCCCATGGCTGCACTGTTCAACATGTCAAAAACCCCTTCACAATATAAAATCAGAAGACCCATGATTTCACATACACCAAGTTTGACATGAAACTAATGAACAGTCTTGGAAGTGTATAGCTGAGATGGGTGAAAAAGTCACTCTTTCTGTTGCGAAATGATGGTATTATACCAGGGTGTCACTCTCGGCATGTGGATATCATTGTATCAAGCAATGCATGGAGAATTTATGAGGCATCCCTTCTCAATTTAACATCAAAATCTTGACATCATGTATACCAAATCTGACATGAATCTGATGAACTGCCTAGAAGGAGTATTTCAAAATGTAACATGTGCCAAAATGTGCTAAATCCAAAATACAAATGTATTCATCTTGGGGAGACCCACACGTGTACAATTTTAGTACATGTATGTCAAACTATATGCTGGGCACAAGTCTCAGTTACAAATGTTGGTGCTATAGAGTCACTGGGCCACACTCAGGGCCAAAGCTATGTCACAAGCACTGGTGTGTGTGTGTGTGTGTGTGTGTGTGTGTGTGTGTGCACCAAATTTCATGTGTTTTCACCCATGGGAACCACCTCAAAAATGTTCAAGTCTTGAAGAAAAAAAAATCCTGGCCAGGATAAAGCTGTTACTGAAGAAAGCTGTAAATGCGGGTGGGTGGGGGTGAGGGGGTGTTCTTGATGGTGGATTCAAACTTTTGGCCCATCTTCCTTATCTATTACAAAAACACAGACTAAACAAAATTATTTTACTCTTTTCACACATGTCCTTTGCAGTGTGTCTTTTCCAAATGAAGCTATGAATCAAAAACATTTTCAATTTTACTCATATCAAAAAAGGAATAATATATCAATAGCATTCTTTAAGTTTCTGAAGTTGTCTTACTCTTCACATTTATTTTTTTAGAGCAATAAAAGTGAGGTAAAAGTGAGGGTAACTTTATGTTGACTTTTGTTTTTCTTAAGGCCAGAAGAATTTTTACCCATCAGGAAACCAAGACAGTTCTTACAAATGATGTTTGAAACCATCATATGTTAGTTCTGCATTTGGATATTTATTTGCTTCTCTTTCTCAGGGCCTGACCCATCAAACAGCACTGGAGGTCCTGGCACGGGATGGGCCTAATGTTCTGACTCCACCTCCAACCATCCCAGAGTGGGTGAAATTCTGTAAACAGTTGTTTGGAGGGTTCTCCATCCTCCTGTGGATAGGTGCTGTCCTATGTTTCTTTGCTTATGGTATCCAGTTCGCAACTGAGGAAGAACCAGCCAATGACAATGTAAGTGTAGCTCTAAACTAGTCAATAAGAACATACAATATGTGCTATTCTGCTTTAACCAATTTGAATATTGGTTATTTAAATAGGAGTTGACAGTCTAAAGTTGGTGAATTTTGTGAAACATTTCGTCATGTTAATCACCTCTAACTTGTCTTGCTTCCAACCAAAAGACAAGAAGCAGCTGCAGAACATGGGTGGATTAAAATGTGAGATCTGTGTTAAAAATATTATAATTTTATTTATCAGTGCTACTCCCCCAACTCAATGTATAAAACAACAAATTATAAGCTGTTTGATTTCAAAAGTAGCAAAGCTACCACCCACCGCACTACTGGAAAATGATAGCTAACTATTATTTTTTTCTATATACACTATTTTCATAAATTAATGGAGGAAACTGTTTAACCTTTTAAGCCACATAGGGCGTGATTTTCCCATTCACCTGAGAGTCCTTTTTTGTGTGCTTCCAGTTATGCACATTTTCCTGTACATGTACCAATCCCTTCCACCCACCATGAGTAAGTTCTGAATGAACGCAGTCTCATGAATGAAAATGTGATTAATTTAAAATATCAGTAGATGGAGTCAATTCCTCTTGTATTTTGGGTGTTGGGAAAATGTGGAAAATGGATTCCCACATTTACCATGGAAATGTCATTGAAATCCATTCAAACATTAAACCAGATGCTGATTTTGAAAATATATGCAAAGAGAGAGCTTGGCTATATCACAAAATCACCTCAAAGGAAGGCATTGATTTCTATGTATGACAAACATGTCACAAAAGAAAATATACCAAATTGCACATGTGCTGGGCCTATGTATTGTGACAACAGTGGGCTGGTAGTCCTTGCCCACAAAACAACAAGCAGTCCTCACCATGCTGCAGCAGTGCTGAAAGAACAGTGCCCCATTTCCCAGACAACAGTGGTGGTGAAAAGACAGTACTACCTCAGCACCCGGTTTATCAACAACACACACATGGCCAAGGAGCAGGGACACCTAATGTGACACGGCTGGAGCTGGCTAATCGAGGCACTCAATCTCCCTCCATGAGGTGCAGGGAGGATAGAAAAGTATGCTGCTTTGCCAGTTGGGCTAGTAGGAGGATGGTGAGAGAAAGTAATGAGTCTGTGCTTCTCTCTGTGACATATTCCAGTTCCAACAGTGCTCACCCATCTTCAGACTGAAGCAGCTCTTCTTCTTGATGCCTCCCTTAACCTGTGGAGTTCCCACAGTCTGGAGAGGACATTATCAAGCCAGAACAGGAAGAACCACCAATACCTCATACCTGCACTCCCCTTTCCCCACTCCTTGCCACATGTGTAAATAAAAGAGCACTTGTTTTTCCACTGCACTTCTGTCTCCTGAGTATGTGTATGATCCTGAGCACTAGTGGGCACTGCACTGGTGGAGAATGCAGGCAGAGGACATAGACCCACACCCCGACCCCCTGTCCTGGATCTTGTGGTGTGGCATCTCCTGGATGTCAGCCTCCAGCAATCTCAGCTATCCCAGGAGATGGCACAGAGCCTCCATGTGGCTGCACAAAAACTCCTGTCCCTTAAAGAGACTGCTTCAGCAGCTACAATCCCACTCCCGGACCCAGCCAAAGACTCCCAGCACTTGCTCCACCAAACTGACCGGGCGTGGTGGCGGAGGTGCAGAACTTCTGTCAGAGGTGCCCACAATGCCAGAGGATAACTTGGAAGAAAGAAGACTGGGACAAGGACTTGAGATTCAACCTCTCTTTGTAATAAGTAGCCTATGAAATATGTTATTTTCAATTCATTTATGTCATAAAGAAATGAAATACTTGCATGAGTGTGGTTTTCCAGTGGTGTTTTTCTGGGATATATTGTAAGTGCATAAGTTACATGTATTGTTCAAGTGTATCTATTATGCAAAGTTTTATAAGTGAACTAAGAAGTTATGGTTAAGCTGCAAGGTTGCCTGTGGCTTTATCATGTGTGTTTATGCTATGTGCTATTTTGTGCTACATGCTACCTGTTGTAGCTGTATAGCATGAATTGTAAGTAGAGGACTTACATACAAGCATTTCTTTATTTTCTCTTTCAACCCAGTTCTCATGGGTTGTTGTACTATAGGAATAAATCCCATTTTTAAACAAGACCTTGGGCCTTGTGTTTATTACTGGATAGAGCTATGGTGAGAACTCTAATGCTCTGCATGAGTAGCTGAGGAAGACAGTGCCAGACAGCAGCGAATCTCAGATAGGAAAAGACATCTCTACCTTGCAGCGCATGTATCTGCCTTCACCATTTACATAGCTATTCAAGAAGCAGCCCACAGGAAGGTCCAGGTGCCCTAGCTAAGCTTTAGCTGCAACTAAGAGACTTTCAGTGTTTTGCGTCAGAGGCTGACAACCCTTTTGTATTTTCATGTGACAAGTTAACATTGTTTACTCATCTTTTACTAATGGAAGTTCATTGAATTCAGGCTTGCTCATTGGGGATAGATTAGGGATAAAATTAGCTCATGTTTTAAGTCATTCAAATTGTGTAAAGCTGC
>JAPEKL010000016.1:20309582-20319843 GCA_028877455.1 Bagre pinnimaculatus
TCTTTCATGACCATTCAACCAAAACAGTACCACAGATGAACTCGACAAACAGCTAAAATTGATGTACACAAGACAGCCATACCTCAACTCAGAGAGCAATACTGTAATGAACTTCAGAAGGACTTAGCGGAACTACCCCCTGCAAATGATCTGAACACTCAATGGCTCAATCTCAAAATGGCGATTCATGGAACAGCTCTCCGTGTTTTTGGAAAGAAGAGACAACAGAATGCCTCTCTTGACAGAATGGAACCAGTCATCAAAGAAAAACGACAGGCTCTATTGTGTGTAAAGTCAAAACCAACAAGAAAAGCAGTTGCGGATCTTCGCTGTGCTAGAGCAAAATCTCAGAGAACTGACAAGCAGTGTGCTTGTGAGTACTGGGAATTGCTGTGTGCAAGGATTGAGACAGCCTGTGATTCAGGTGATATGAAGGGAATGTTCTCGGCAATCAAGGAAGCTACTGGACCAACCTTTCAATCGTGTTCAATCCTTAAGAGGAAAGATGGTTCAGTCATTGCTGATAAGACAGAGAAGTTGTCGTGATAGATTGAACATTACAGCAAGCTCTACGCTGGTGAAAGTAGTGTCTCCCACCAGTCTCTTAACAATCTACCCTGCCAACAAGTACAGACACACCTAGATACAGAACCTGAAATTGAGGAAGTAGTGACAACAATAAACAAATTGAAGCCTAATAAGGCATTAGGTCATGGGTGGGGAACATCCAGCCTCCAGGCCGTATACAGCCCGCGAGACCGTTTGATCCGGCCCGCAAGATGATTCATAATTACTCTCACACACAAAAAAAATTAAATCAGAAAAATGAGACCGCAATTAATAAAATAGGTGAGTGGTTGTCTTTCCGGGCCAAGGTCAGGGTCCTGAACCCCACACGAGCAGAGCGTGGTCACGTCACATCATTTAGCAGGCATAGACAGACTGTTTAACGATTTCACCAAAATGCACCATGGCGAGTATGAAGAAGAGAAAGGTAGACGCACTTTTCAGGATAAATAGACAAACGATTATTTTTTTGTAGAAGTAAAAAGCAAGCCAGTTTGCTTAGTTTGTGGGGACACCCTTGCAGTGATTGAAAAAGGCTAATCTGGAGCGTCATTACAGCACCAAACATGCCAAACTGGATGAGCTGAAAGGACAAGTGCATGTGGATAAAATGAATGCATTTTGGCGGAGTTTGGGCGCCTAACAAGCAACATTCACAAGACCTCAAGGTAACCAAGAAAACGTTACACAGGCTAGTTTTGTGGTAAGTGAGCTAATCACCAAGAAACTGAAACCACATTCAGAAGGGGAGTTTGTGAAGGAGTGCCTTGTCGCTGCTGCGGAACTGCTTGCACCGGATAAAGTGAAACTTCTCCAAAGTGTCAGTTTGTCTCAAAGAACCATCTCCGATCGGATTACTGACATGGCACAAGACATTGAGAAAACACTGAAGTATACCACAAGGGATTTTCAGTTTTTCTCTTTAGCCGGCGACGAGACAACAGACATCACAAATACTGCCCAACTCACCATTTTTGTGTGTGGGATTACAGCTGAGTTTGATATGCGGGAGGAAATGCTGTCTTTGCAAGCCATGCATAGCACGACCAAAGGTGAGGATTTGTTTGAGCTGCAAAGCAATGATGAGCTCAAAGCTAGGTACAACAACTTTCCTCTGCTTGAGTTCTACAAACTGTATGTGCGTCCTGAGGATTTTCCCACTCTGAGGAGACATGCACTGAAGTTTGCATCACTGTTTGGGACAACCTACTGCTGTGAGCAGCTCTTCTCAAAACTGACCCTTGCAAAGAATCAATTCCGTTCAAGACCGACTGACCCAAACCTGGAAAACCAGCTGCGAGTAGCATCATCATCTGTACCATCTGACATCAGATGCCTTGCCAGAGAGAAGCAGTTCCAGCCTTCACATTAGGTTGGCCAGATATAATAATAATTGGTAAAATATTGTAGCATCTTCATTACATAAAATGCTCAAAGTGCTTTACATCAGTACATATAAAATCAATAAGAACACAAGACTAAAAACAGAGCATTAAAACAACAAGAGGTGGATAAAATTTAAAAAGAAAATGGGAATATTAAAAAGGGATAAAACAGAAAGTTACACCAGTAAAGTTGCTTTTTTATTTGAATAGCATGAAAGAAAGCTAAAATAAGTGGGCTGCATCTTAAAATTTTCAGCAGAGGTTATGGGTTAAAAAATTTAGTTTGGCCCCCATAGGATGTTATAAAACTCAAAATGGCCCTTGATAGGAAAAAGGTTCCCCACCCCTGCATTAGGTGAAGATGCTATCCCAGGCGAGCTTTTGAAGGCTGGTGTAATGGCACTGGCAGGTGAACTGTACCATCTCATCATCAATTGGTGGTCAGCTGGTGATGTACCACAGGACTTCAAGAATGCCAAGATTACAACTCTCTACAAACAAAAGGGTGACCATGGAGATTGTAACAATTACCGTGGCATTTCTCTCCTTAGTGTAGCTGGAAAAGTCCTGGCATGGATTCTGCTGGGTAGACTGCAGGCACTGGCAGAAGATATTTATCCTGAATCACAATGTGGCTTTTGCCCTGGACAATCTACTACCAACATGATCTTCTGTGTAAGACAGAAGATCATGTTTTCTTTTTTATTTTCTTTCTGCAAAAGAAAATCACATGAACAGTAGCGACCACCGCTTATCGCCTATATAGATCTCACAAAGGCTTTCGACTTGGTCAGTAGAGACTCCCTTTTCCTGGTATTAGAAAAGGCAGGATGTCCTCCAACTTTGCTGTCACTGATCAAATCGTTTCACTTAGGAATGATGGGTAAGATCCAATATGACAGTAACACCTCTGACTTATTTCTGATCAATAGAGGTGTGAAACAAGGCTGTGTGCTGGCTTCTACACTTTTCGGTGTGTATATATATATATATATATATATATATATATATATACACTGTATATATACATAAAATCTTTTGTCTTCAAATCGGCATATCAGGATCTACAAGATGATGTAGGCATTACTCTGCTCATACGTGCTGATGGAAACTTCTTCAACTTGTGCCGTTTTAAAGCAAGAATCAAAGTTGAGAAACTTGTCGTCCATGAGTTTCTGTATGCAGAGGATGCCGCCCTCTGTGCTTCCTCTGGAAACCAGCTACAAGGGCTCCTGGATAGATTTGCCAATGCCTGCGAAGACTATGGCCTCACAATTAGTCTGAAAAAGACTGTGGTGCTATCCCACTCCTCTGATAAACATGAGTTCACTATCAATGAGACAACCCTCGATAATGTTGATAAGTTCACCTACCTGGGGTCGACCATGACATCCAACTTATCGCTTGACCTGGAATTCTCCACATGTCTTGGCAAAGCAGCCACTGCTCTTGGCAAGCTGACAAAACATGTATGGACAAATAAACACCTCACCATCAGGACCAAAATACAAGCTTATGAAGCTTGTGTACTCAGCATTCTGATGTATGGATCTGAATGTTGGCTAACCTATCGCCGGCAGGAGGATAAACTCAGTGCACTCCATACCAGATCCCTCAGATCAATTGGAGTGACATGGAAGGATAAAATGACCAACAAAACCCTGTTTAACATCACCAATTCCCGACTATTGTCATCCATGCTCAAATATCTCTGGTGGGCAGGTCATGTTGAGAGGATGCCAAAGACCAGGATCCTCCATGGTGTACTACACAGTGTACTGGAGGAGGGTACCCATCCTATAGGGCACCCACGTCTTTGCTATAAGGATGTGCTGAAGCGCGATCTGAAGGACTTCAAGATAGAACCCTCCAGCTGGACCAGTACTGTTCATGACAGGCATAGATGGCATGCTTGCCTCCATCAAGGGATCAGGCACAACCATCAGGATAACTTGGACAAACTCAAGAGACAACATTGCCGTCTCTCAACCACAGATGAATGACGATCTTCACTTGGCATAGTCGGAAATGACTGAAGCTGGCCCAAGAGCCTAATGCATTTGAGATCAAATAGTAAATAATAAAAATTCACTAAATAGCCTTATTCCACAACTGTAATAATCCATATTATGTCAAGAACCGTTCAACTAAGTAAAGAGAAACGATAGTCCATCATTACTTTAAGAAATGAAGTATATTTTAATTCATAAAAATAAATAACCATTGAATCAGAACATGTGTCCAAACTTTTGTCTGTTATTGTAGATTTAGATTATAGTTAATGTTCACTGTTTATGTAGCTAATGTATTAAGCTCTGTGACCTTTGATTTGTGAATTATAAGAATGAACAGAGGGTACTGCGATTGTTTTTCTCTACAAAAAAATTTATGTTAGTTAAATCTTTTAAAGAGCATTACACAGTGTGCTTGTATACTAAAAGGTATTTGGCATATGCTACATTATAAACAGTGCCACCCATCTACTCTACCCTGAAAAAAAATGAAAGTGGAAGAAATCACATTTAGTTTTATTCATTGATTAGCTCGATTGTCCTATGTTCTGAATATAATAATTATTTACCAAGAACAGCTTTTTTTTTTCTTTTGAGCAAGCTAAAGGATATCTCTAATAATCTAAGGACACGATCCCATGTAAAGAAAACTTATCTGATACAGAATTAATAGATTCAGAATCTGTTGAATCCTTTGGTTTTTTTGTTTGTTTTCCAATTAAAAATAGGGAAAGTAACCCAGCTAAAAAGAACTGCTCTGTTTCTGCGTGACAAACTCAGAAATGGTTAGATGCAAACACATTAATTAATTAATTGACTGACTGATTAATACTTTTTTATTTATGTTTTATGCTATATTAGCAGTATTTCTGCCCACTGCCCTATCGTGGACCTGGTGGAGCTTCTTCATGCTTTTGCCAGCAACAGTTCATAACAACTACAACCGGTGGTCTAAAAACTGATGTACTTTGCATATCTGGTCTAAGCCTCAGTCAGAACCTGACATTTCTGACAAATGTATCAGTCAAACAACTGATGTGAGACACAGAGATGCATTGATTGACAGTAGTGATGCATTAAAATGGAGTAGGAAAGTTTGATAGAGCGACATTTTGGCAAAAGCAAATTTAACTATATCTACAAATTAACAGGAAAAAAGCTTTAACAAAATGTCCAGCATTTTGCTTTTCTTTTCCCTTACATCATCTGTTTCTAATGTCATATTTATGACCGATGATAAATTGAACAATTGCACTAAAATTGGCACAAACTTAAACTTACTTGTTGTGATGTATTAAACTTTTTAATTTTGTATTTTGGTAACTTGGTTGGGCCGTAGTCATCTCACCCTAATTAGGGAATGCTGGGAAATCTGTAGTCTGTTCCTGTTTGAGCCGAGTAAAGAGCAACATGTGCTGCCAAAGTGACTGTCTACTGTGTGTTATTTAGTGAAACACACCACAGAAAAATTGGCGACGAGGATAAAACATCTTAAAGTCCAAAAGTATGGCTTTGCTAATAGGGACCATAGGGGAATTCGTTCCAAAGATGGAGTCATGGTCGGCGTATGTGGAACATTTGGAGCAGTTCTTCTCAGCTAACAACACTGGCGAGGACAAGCAAGTAGCCACATTGCTAAGTGTAATGTGAACAACAACTTATGGACTATTGAGGAATTTAGTTCAACCAGCTAAGCCAAAGGATAAGTTTTACAACGACATTGTGGGCATACTGACAAATAATTTTGAACCTAAGCCGTTGCTAATAGTGGAAAGATTCTGTTTTAACTGCTGCAGTCAAAAGGCTGATGAGACTGTGACTAGCTATGCAGCTGAGCTAAACCAGTATGCAGTACATTGTCAGTTTGGGGCTACATTGGACGAGGCATTGCGGGATCGTTTCATGAGTGGAATCTGCAATGAGGCATACCAGCGACAATTGCTGTCAGAGGTGAACCTGACTTTTGCACGGGCGTTCAAGATTGCGTTGAACATGGAGACTGCAGAGAGGGACGCGCTACAGCTCCAGAAGCAGGATTCACATGCGGAGACTGTGCACAAAGTGGAGCCGCAGTCCTCCAACTCAACGGGGAGAAAGTGCTACCGATGCAACGGTAAAAACCACAGCCCAGAGGTATGCCATTTCAAGGATTTAAAATGTCATAGTTGTGGAAAAATGGGACATATTAAAAGAGCTTGCAAAAGAAAAGTAACTGCTGCTCAAACAAACAAAAGACATCATGAACATTCTGAAAGAGAGACAAAATATGTGGAGGCAGAAGAGACTGAATTGCCAATGTTTACACTAGCAAGTGACCAAGACCTCAAACAAGCATTCGAAACAAACTTTATGGTGGATGACAAAGAAATTGAAATGGAAATCGACACTGGGGTTGCCGTGAGTATCATTTCAGAAAAGCTATTTCAGGCAAAGTTCTTAGAACAGCCGCTAGAAGCTGCTCGCATCAAGCTAAAGACTTACAAAGGAGAAGTAATGCCTGTGCTAGGGCAGGTTGAAGCCACAGTTAGCTACAGACAGCAAAGAGAACAGCTACCTGTGATTGTAGTAAGAGGTGCTGGCCCAGCATTGTATGGTAGGAACTGGTTACAAAAGCTGATTTTGGATTGGAAACAAATAAAACATGTTAGTGAGATGCAGCAACCAAAATCAATAGAGGAAGTGCTGGAATTACACTCAGAGGTGTTTAAGGATGAACTGGGCACTCTATGTGGCATCACAGCCAAAATTCTCGTGAAACCAGAAGTCAACCCAAAGTTTTGCAAGAGCCGCCCACTACCATTTGCCATGAAGTCAAGGGTGGATGCCGAATTAGACTGACTGGAGAAAGCAGGTATAAACTCACCCATTAAACACAGTGAGTAGGCTGCTCCAGTGGTACCGGTTGTAAAGAGAGACAATACAATTTGCTTGTGTGGAGATTACAAATTAACTGTCAATCAGGCTGCCACTACAGAGACCTACCCCCTGCATCAGATTGAGGAGCTGATGGCAACGCTGAGTGGCGGGACAGTGTTCTCAAAGATTGACCTTGCCTCAGTGTACCAGTAGGTACTTCTGCATGATGAGTCGAAGAAGCTGCTGACCATCAACACACATCGAGGTTTATTCCTGTACAATGGACTAGCCTTTGGGGTTAGCTCTGCCCCCTCCATATTCCAACAGATTATAGAACACCTCGTGAAAGATCTGGATGTAGTTGTTTATTTAGATCACTTGTTGATCATAGAAAAAAAAACAGCTCCTCAAAAAGATCATTTGCAGAAGGTGTTACAGAGACTCCAGGAGAGTGGCCTGAGAGTCAAGAAATCCAAATGCGAGTTTGGGAAAAAACAAATTGAATATTTGGGGCATGTGCTGAACAACCATGGTATTCATCCATCTCCAGACAGGGTAAAGGCAATCAAAGACACACCAGCGCCCTCATGTGTGAAACAGCTGAGAGCATTTTTGGGGCTAGTGAATTACTATGGGTGATTCATGTCAAACCAAAGCACTGTGATAGCTCCACTCTATAGGCTGTTAAAAGACCAGGTAGAATGGAAGTGGAAGAAATCAGAGCAGAAGCCCTTTGACAAGTGCAAGGAGTTTCTAACGAGTGACACGATTCTTGTGCACTATGATCCAGATCTACCCCTCACTCTGGCTTGTGATTCGTCAGCCCATGGCATAGGTGCTGTCATTCAACATGAAATGCTGTCAGAAGAAAAGCGCCCTATTGCTTATGCATCACGGACGCTGGCCCCTGCTGAAAAAAATATTCTCAGATTGAGAAGGAAGGACTGTCATTGATTTTTGGAGTAAAAAAGTTCCACCAGTATTTATGGGGAAGGAAATTCAAACTAGTGACTGATCATAAACCCTTGCTGACTCTTTTTGGAGAGCACAAAAGCCTACCCACCATGACTGCAGCATGAATTCAAAGGTGGGCAATTATACTGTCTGCTTATGATTATGCCATTGAGTACTGTGCCTCAGAAAAACATGGTAATGCAGATGGACTGTCGAGAGTTCCCTTGCCGGACACGAGCGATGCCGAGGCAACAGCCACATCAGAGAGCATTCATGCACTGCTAACGGAACACCTTGAGCAAGCACCACTGAATGCTGACCAACACATACAGACAGTGTGCTATCCAAGTATCTGAAGTTCATCATGAATGGATGGCCAAAGGATGTGGACAAAAGCCTTAAAGCCTTCCACACAAGCAGATGTGAACTGTCTGTTGAGCATGGATGTGTTCTTTGGGGCATCATGGTAGTTTTACCTGAGAAACTCAGAAAAATTGTGTTTCAAGAGTTGCATTCTGGTCATCAGGGTGTTGTAAAAATGAAGGCCCTTTCACACAACTATGTGTGGTGGCCTAAGATTGATGTGGACATAGAACAGGTCTGCAAAACCTGTGAGTCTTACCAGATAGAACAACAGATGCCTTGACAGGTACCATTACACCCATGGGAGTTTCTGGGCCAGAGCTGGAAAAGGCTACACATAGACTTTGCCAGTCCATTCTTTGGTCATACCTTTATGATAGTTGTGGATGCATACTCCAAGTGGCTGGAGGTGTTCAAGATGCCTAACATCACCTCACAAGCTACCATTACAAGACTAAGGAGACTGTTTGCAGCATACGGTCTTCCTGAGCATGTTGTCACTGACAACGGAATGCAGTTCATGTCTGATGAATTTAAAAACGTCATGTGCCAGAATGGAATTCTGCACTCCACCAGTGCCCCAGGTCACCCTGCCAGTAATGGTCTCGCCAAAAGGTATGTGCAGACATTTAAAAGTGGAATTAAAAATCCTGGACAGACCACACTGGATATAGAGGACAAGATCTCGGTATTCCTGATGCAGTACCGCTGTACTCCAAATTGCACTACAGGCCAGTCACCTGCAGACTTGTTTTTGAACAGGCACATGTGCACTTGCCTGGACCTGATCCATCCTGACATGACAGTCACTGTTCGCAGGAAACAATACATGCAAAAGTTCTTTAATGACCAGTGAGCGGTGAACAGGTCTTTTTCTCAGGATGACCCTGTGTATTTGCAAAATACTGCAGGGGGAAGAGAGAAATGGATTCCTGGAGTGATATTGGAACAAACAAGACCAGTGTCCTACAGAGTTCAAGGGGCAGACACAGACATCACATACAGGAGACATGGTGATCAGTTGAGATCCCTTGTCACAGCCGATGGGCTGGATCTGAATACTGACTTTGCAACCACTGACACGTCAGCCCAGCCTGGTGTGATCCAGGACAACATGTCAGCAGGTGCTGATCCTGTGTACATGGACAGTGCAGAGGTGCCAGCAACATCTCAGTCTACACCGCTCAGCCAGAGAGAGGAGGCCGCCTGAGTGCAATGACCCTTAACATATGGATTAATTGTTTTTTTGCAAAGCAGGTTCAACATTGGACTAAGGGTCAAATGGGTTGTTTTTGTTTAACACTGTCTAGCACAATATTTCTGTCCTAAAGAAATGATCACAGTTTAAAAAAAAGAAAAAAAAGTACATTTGTTTATTAGCCTATGGACATCTGTTACACATGTTGGTCTTAGAAGTACAAGGCACTGATTATTGTGAGTTATGATTTAGTGCAGCAGAAGAGTACCTTCATTTAAAAATGGGGGTGATGTATTAAAATTTAGAGTTTTGCATTTTGGTAATTTGGTTGTGCTGGAGTCATCTCAGCCTAATTAGGGAATTCTGGGATATCCGTAGTCTGTTCCCATTTGAGCCGAGTAAAGAGCAAAACGTGCTGCCAGAGTGACTGTCTACTGTGTGTTATTTGGTGAAATACACCACACTTGTGGTTGTTTTCTATCATGACTCCAGAAAGGAATAATCCGATGCGCATGCCACACTCACAGGAAGTGACCTCTTTCTGGTCGGCCTGGACACAATTCCCTCACATCAGCTGTTGTGTTTTGCACTTCCACAACATGCATTCAATGAACAGTTAAGCCAAGTTAATGATGCCTTTACTGGGTTTTTCTGCAGAAAACATTACATTGCCTTTTTTTTACTGTGTGGATGTGTTATTACTCTAGTTCACTCAATCAATGTACTGCTCAGTACTGCATATCAAATATCATATGCAGAACAGAAAAGTAGTTCCTTGAACTTAACTAAAATAGTCCCCATATTTACAGTGAATTTACAGTGAAAGTTTGTGAATCCTTTAGAATTGTCTATATTTCTGCATAAATGACCTAAAACAACATCAGATTTTCACACAAGTCCTAAAAGTAGATAAAGAGAACCCAGTT
>JAPEKL010000016.1:20359456-20370123 GCA_028877455.1 Bagre pinnimaculatus
GGTCCAAATGGTGGCACTATATCAGAGGATCAAAATGGGCATGTGCATATCATCAAAATCATTATATCCTATAATCTGTAAAGTTTTAGCCATATCAGGCAATGCACAGTGAATTTATGACACACTTCCTGTTTGCGTGGCATAACATAAATTTATTGTTATTGCCATTTCAACAGCTTGCAAGTCATCGCAAATCCCTTCACAATTCAAAGTCAGCAAGATGTTGACATTACCTGGACAGTAATGACTCCTTTGCTGAAAAACTCAAACTCATGAAATTTGGTACACACATCAGTCCTGGCCACCGCTACTCAGGGATAGAGGCTTGACCCCCGGTGTGTCCAGGGTACTCCATAGCCCCCCCACTTGTCATTGATACTTCTGCCGGGAAAAGTAGTTTCACCTATGAGTGTCAAATTTTGTACGTATGGGGTGCCCCAAGACAAACAAAATTGCAATATACATTGCATTAGCCATACTCAACAGGAAGTGTGTTACATTTGGTTTTGTGCGTTTTGACATGTTACATTTTAACGTATTCCTTTGAGGCGGTTTGTTGGATTAATGCCATATTTGGTGTACATGATGTCAAGATGTTGCTGATTGTAAATTGCAAAGGGATTTGCAATATCTTGCAATATATTGAAGTGGCAAACCAATAAATTTATACGTTATGCCAGGCAAACAGGAAGTGTGTCATAAATTCACTATGCATTGCCTGATATGGCTCAAACTTCACAAGTTAGTATATAATGGTTCTGATGACATCCACATGCCCAAAATGACCCTCTGGTATAGCGCCACCATTTGGACCTGGACAGTAATGACTCCATTGCCTAAAAACTCATTACTGGTAGTGCACACATCAGATACCCAGGCTTTTGTCTCACATCTGAGATGCATGTGCATTGTACGATGAAACCATGTGATGTCTCACAGAACCAGAGGTGTGAGGGTCCCTCATCACCACTTGTGGCTATATTTATTTATTATTATTATCTCTCTTATTAATTGATTGTGGCCGTGCTTGGTATGCTGAGGCAATGGTTTTGTGAGAACTTTATTGCTTTTTGGATTTTTAATGAAGTCCAAACTGGATGGTCTTTGGTGTTTACTGGAATTGTTGAAGCAGCTAATTGTTTTAGCCCCTCTTCCACAATAATGGTCATATTATTTGAGACCTATATCAGGTTTAGGCTTTATAAAAGCTTTTTGTTACATTACATTATGCTATGTTACTGTCTTTGTGGTCTTACCTTGGATTGGTTTTGAGGAAAAATCTGATTTTTAAACATCCATCCCTCATCCGTAACCGCTTATCCTGGTCGCGCAGGGTCACAGGCAAGCTGGAGCTAATCCCAGCTGACTATGGGCGAGAGGCGAGGTACATCCTGGACAAGTCACGAGATTATCGCAGGGCTGACACAGAGACAAACAACCATTCACACCTACAGTCAATTTAGAGCCAACAATTAGCCTAACCTGCATGTCTTTGGATGGTGGGGGAAACCGGAGCACCCGGAGGAAATTCATGCAGACATGGGGAGAACAGACAGAAAGGCCACCACACAGAAAGGCCACCGGGCTCAAACACTGAACCTTCTTGCTGTGAGGTGACAGTGCTAACCACTACACCACCGTGCTGCCATTTTTGAACATTTTGTTAAAAAAGAAATAAGAAATATATATCAATAGGCCTGTTTAATAGGTATACGAGTTTTGATTATGAAATTAGATATTTTCCTTTTTTTGTTTAAATGCAGATAACCTTTACAGTGATTTTTGACAAGTCATGTGAGCAATAGTGTAATGATCAGTTTCATCACACATTTAATTAAAAGCAGTGATTGAATAGAAAAGATGGCAGCACGGTGGTGCAGTGGTTAGCACTGTTGCCTCACAGCAAGAAGGTTCCAGGTTTGAACCTCACAGCTGACGGGGTCCTTTCTGTGTGGAGTTTGCATATTCTTCATGTGTCTACGTGGGTTTCTTCAGGTGCTCCGGTTTCCTCCCACAGTTCAAAGACATGCAGATTAGGTGAAAATACCTAGCCAACTGGGGTTGCACAACCCAGTGCATATTTAGCCCAGATAGGCTTGGGGGGAGATCATGATGATCTGCTGTGATGCCTTCCTCTTTGAACTTTTTGTGCCATGTCCAAATCTGCATTGCAGTTGGTGCATTTTTCGAGAATATTCTCATAAATGCATGCTGCACAGTCTTGTTCGACTGTGTTCGAGCGTACTCTAACATAAAAAACGCCTTTTCTTTTCCAGTGAATGGCATTTCTATACCTAAAAAGATACAAACATTAAACATAAATTTTTGACCTGTTTCCACACATGCTGTTAAAATTTAAGATCAATTGAATGAGAATTGACAAAGTTATTAGATTGTGAAATTATATCATATTTTTTGAAACACCCTTATAGATATAAACATCTAAGAATCCTCCTATTAGCAGGAAGATTCTTAGATGTGTGTTGAGTGGTTATTACAATGTGAGTATTTATTAATCACTTAAATGTATAGACATTTTTTCAGAGGTTCAGAATCTCAGACAAGACTCAAGAGTCTGGTTTTATGGGAGGTGGGGTTCCCCCCTGCTCAAACATACCAGTAGTGTCAAAACAGTGTTCTCTTTAGTGACACTGTGAACAGATGGTTTGAATGTGCTAGCTTTGCCAGACCAACTAAAAAGGATAGATATGTACACTTTTGCTATCTTAAAATGTGTGTTCTCATGGAATATTCTGGTTCTCTCTCTCTCTCTCTCTCTCTCTCTCTCTCTCACACACACACACGCGCACACACACACACACACACACACACACACACACACACACACACACAACAACAACAACAACAACAAGCATCATCACCAAACAGGCACTGTAATTTTACCTTTCATTGCCACTTTCCAGCATTTTCCATTTTTATCATGATTAAGTTAATGGTGAGTATTACATTGCAGTTTTGCTCTTGGCATAAAGGAGGTCGTTTGAGAGTGATTGATTGCAGTGGGAGGGAGGCTGGTGCAGAGGAAAGAGGGATTTAAAAAAGATCAAGGTGGTAAGATAAAAATGACTGGAGGCTGAAAGGGGGTTTGAGTGTGCTGTTTAAAATGGCAGGAAATGAGAGAGGGTAACTCTGGAGTAACAGGTGGTCCTTATCCTCATTCATTCATTCATTTTCAGTAATTTCTTTATCCTGGTCAGGATTACAGATCCGGAGCCGGCTTGGAAAATCTGAGTTTGAGGTGGGAATACATTCTTGATGGATGCCAGTCCATGGCGATGTAGTGGTTAACACTGTAACCTCACAGCAAGAATGTTCTGGGTTTGAACCTTGCAGCCAACTGGGGTCTTTCTGTGTGGAGTTTGCATGTTCTCCCTGTGCCTGCGTGGGTTTCCTCTGGTGTGTTCTGGTTTCTTCCCACAGTTCAGAGACTTGTGCATTAGGTCAACTGGCTACTCTAAGTTGCCCATAAGTATGAATGTGAGTGTGAATGGTTATGTCTGTGTTAGCCCTGTGATAGATTGATGACTTGTCGCATGGTGTACCCTACCTCCTGAAATCAGCTGTGATTGGCTCCAGCTTCCCCTGCAACCTTGACAAATAAGCGGCATTGATACACTGCAAAAAATGACATCTTAGCAAGTTAGAATATTGAATGGAGTTGAAATGATCTCGCATTTTCCTATTAGAAGAATACAAGACACCAACTCTGAAATTACTAAACCTAGTTCTACATTGTAACCAACTTATCTTTATTACTTCATCACAAGATAAAATATACTACATATATGTTACAAAATATAATATAACTACAATAAAACAATTAATACAATAATATATATCAAATAATAAAATTGAAAGAAAATTAATCTTCTAGTGCAAGATCATATCTAAAAATTACATGATTTATATAAGACTTCTTAAAACGATCAGTGTTAACTTTTGGGCGGCAGCTCAAGTTCTTTCTACAATTGTACTTTATTCTCTTTTTCTTTGGCATCAATTCCCTTAGAGGGTGTTGTCTTAAATACATTACTTTCTTAAAAATTATCTTGTCCTGCCTTTCTAATAATTCATGCACATTAAAAGCTCTTGATGTATATTTATGTTTATAGCATCTGTCCAAGAAACATTGTACAGTTGTTAATTCAGCATCGGGCACGCCATAAATAGGAAGGCCATAAGTGATATTGGGAAGGACGATACTCATGAAAAGGTAATCAATCAATCTCTAACTGATTATATCCTTCCTTACATAATGATCTTAAAATAAAAAAGGCACTTGTTGGCCTTAACAAGCTTTTCATGAATATGAATATCAAATCTACTATTATCTTGAAACGTTACACCCTAGATGGAAAGCTCACTGGTCTGCGGTATACCTGATACCATTGGGAATTCCTCCGTACAACCTCTCTTCCAAAAAATCAATTCCTTACACTTAGTCGGGTTGCTAGACATACTATTATAACTAGACCACTCCTTAAACTGATCCACTAAGGCCTCAGAATTGTCTCTACCTTTCCACATAGATGATACAAATTACTGGTATCGTCTGCATATTTAAACAATACAGGCTTCCTATCTATGCTTATCTCCAGATCAGTGAGAAAAATTGTGAACAAATGCAGGACACTAATGCTACCTTGTGTGGTCCCCTTGTGTGGCCCTCTTAAGATGTTAGTCTTTCTATTTCCCCACAAAATCATTGTAAACAATTCTCTGCTGTCTACCTTCCAGTAAGCTTAAATACCAGTTAACAATATATGGATTGAGGCCGAGCTGCTTTAACTTTACCGACAACAAATCATGTTTAACTTATTCCAAGATATCTCGTCAAGTAAAATGATCTGTCCATGCAGCAAGATAATTTAACTAGTATTACATAATTTTCTCCTCAAATTCAGTTTTCAAATTTTTGCAATGTAATGTGTGTGTGTGTGTGTGTGTGTGTGTGTGTGTGTGTGTGTGAGCAGATGTGAGTGCAAATGAAAATCACCTTTCTGTTAGTTGCCAGTTATTATGTGATTACAAAGCAATCACGTGTTATTCTCTGATTTTTATTATTCCCTCAAATTCCTGACCATTCCTTCTCCCGCAGTTTTTGAGATATTGACCCCAAACCAATTTTATCTTGTTCGTCTTGTGCCCAAGTAGTGTGCTTGTATATAGCAAAGTGATAGGTCTGCTAACGTTTTATTGCCATTTTAATCACTAAATTTCCTATAGAGAATTAATGTGGGAGAATTTTATGTCTCTAGCAGCAACTTAGGCAAACTCCTTCGGACATTTTCAGAAGCATTCGTGTTTTTTTTTTTCCAAGATGGCTGTTGGCATGGGTAAAAGCTTCAGTCCGAATGTGGTTGGCATTGTGAGCAATGAATTCCCCTGGGAATTAATTAAAGCCTATTTTTAGGTGAATATTTTGTTTGTGGTGATTCAAGCTGATAATTTACCTTGGAAAGGCAAAATAGCTTGCTCGTTAGCCTTGTGGCATCAAGCTTCTCGGCTAACAAGCTCTGCTCAGGCCACAGTGCTATTGTTTAAGTTAGCAAACAAAGCCAAATGTTCCAGAACATTTTCAAATAGCTATTTGTTTGCTTCTGTATACATATATAATAGAGGAATAAATGATGGACTACAGTAAGACCTACAAAAACTCGAAGTGCAAGACTGAGCCCAGGCAAGAGGATGCGAGGTACTTCTATGCATGCTTTTCAGAAGCAATTCCAAAACAAGTACACCTCATTTTACTTAATGAGTTATTGATTAGGTGATCACCTGAACCAAATATTTCGGAATGAGGAAAAGAATAAAAGTATTAAAAAAAACACTGCTGTGGTCATCACTATCCTCTTGCAATAGGACCAGTTTGGATGGCAAAAACAGTGGTAGTAGTACATTAAATTTAATTGGAATACCAAAATATGTATTCATCATGCCAAAAGAGTTAAAAAGAAAAGTCTTGAGTAATAAAAAGAAGGGTTCAATTCTGGCTTTACTGGCAGAGGGCTATAGTGAGCATCAGGTTGCATCCATCCTCAAAATTTAAAAGAAGGCTGTTCATAAGAATAAGGTCAAGCAGCAGACATTGGGGACAACAAAGTTACAGACTGGCAGAGAGCAAAAATGACTCTTCACTGACCAGGATGATCGTCAGCTCCTTCGAATGTCACTTAACAACTGCAGGATGACATCAAGTGACCTACAAAAAGAATAGCTAATGGAAGCTAGGATTAAGTGCATGGCAAGGAGGTTCGAAACAGGCTCCTCCAGGTGGGGTTGAAGTCATGTAAAGCTAGAAAAAGGCCCTTCATCAGTGAGAAGCAAAGAAGAGCCAGTTTGCCAGAAGCAAAGAAGAGTATGGTTTGCTAAAGACGATACGGATTGGACTGTAGAGGGCTGGAGTAAGGTCATTTTCTCTGATGAGTCCAATTTCCAGCTTTTCCCATCACCTGGTCATCTAATGGTTAGACAGGGACCTGGAGAGATCTACAAGCCACAGTGTCTCACAGCCATCGTGAAAATTGGTTGAGGATCACTGATGATCTGGGGTGCTTCAGCAAGGCTAGAATGGGGCAGAAATTTGTTTGTGAAAGACATATGAATTAAGCCATGTACAAGGTTATCCTGGAAGAAAACTTGCTTCTGTCTGCTCTGACAATGTTCCCTAACTCTGAGGATTGGGTTTTCCAGAAGGACAGTGGTCCAAGCCACACAGCCAGGTCAATCAAGGTGTGGATGGAGGACTACAAGATCAAGATCCTATCATGGCCAGCCCAATCTCCAGACCTGAACCGCATTAAAAATCTCTGGAATGTGATCAGGAGGAAGATGGATGGTCACAAGTCATCAAACAAAGCTGAGCCGATTTAATTTTGTGCCAGGACTGGCATAAAGTCACCCAAGAGCAACGTGAAAGACTGGTGGAGAGCATGCCAAGATGCATGAAAGCTGTGATTAAATGTCAGCATTATTCCACCAAATATTGATTTCTCATCTCATCCTGAGTTCAAACATTAGTATTGTATTGTTTAAACTTGAATATAATCTTGACTTCTATGCATTATTCAAGGTCTGATAACACTTAATCTTTTTTTTGTTATTTTGACCAGTTGTCATTTTCTGCAATTAAATGCTGGAAGTGACTACATTTTATATGGAATTTGGGAGAAATGTTGTCAGTAGTTTATGGAATAAAACAAAAATATTCATGTTCTTAAAACACATACCTATAAATAGTAAAACCAAAGAAACTGATAATTTTGCAGTGGTCTCTTAATTTTTGTTCCAGAGCTGTATGTATACACCAATCAGATATAAAATTATAAACACGGACAGGTCAAGTGAATTACATTGATTATGTTGTTACAATGACACCTGTCAAGGGGTGGCATATATTAGGCAGCAAGAGAACAGTCAGTTATTTTAGTTGATGTGTTGGAAGCAGGAAAAAAATGGGCAAGTATAAGAATCTGAGCAACTTTGACAAGGGCCAACTTGTGATGGCTAGATGACTGGGTCTGAGTATGTCCAAATGGCACATCTTGTGGGGTATATGTGGTATGCAGTGGTTAGTACCTACCAAAAGTAGTCCAAGGAAGGACAACCGGTGAACCGGTGACAGGGTAATGGGTGGCCAAGGCTCACTGATTCGCATGGGGCACAAAGGCTAGCCCATATGGTCCAATCCCACAGAAGAGCTACTGTAGCACACACTGCTGTAAAAGTTAAGGCTGGCTAAAACAGAAAGGTAACAGGATTAGCTTTTTCAGTGGTTTGTGATAAAATTTAACCTGAAGTTTCATTGCATATTGTTTGTTCTACACTATTACCCATTGCTTGTCAGCCTGATTGAGGCTTCTTCTTTTTTTTACCTATAGCCAGCAAGGGCACCACTGACCACATTTTAACAGTCCATCATTGGTGTGTCTAGGGCATTTAAACTTGGCAGAGCCCATCCTTCTCCAGGCCTGATCAATGGATAATTTTAGAGCAGCCAGTTGGCCTAACTGCCTGTCTTTGGACCATGTGGAAAACAGAGCACCCGGAGGAAACCCACACAGATATGAACATGCAAACTCTACACAGAAAGGCCCCTTGTCAGCCATGAGATTTGAACCCAGAACCTTCTTACTATGAGACAACAGTGCTAACCTCTCCACCACTGTGCCACCCAATTGAGGCTTTTTTTTAGTTGATTACAGAAGTTGCTTGGTAAGTAAATATTGCTGAGAATTTAGGACTTCTACTCCTGATTAGTTGATTCTGGGTGGTTTACAGATAAAAGAGTTTACCGTAGATGCATACCAGGTGGAGGTTGTATGTGGACAACTGAAAATGAGGAGTTTATTTTTGGTAGAAATGTCAATTTGATGATTGATATTCTGCCAATAAAAAAGTTATGTTTGATCAAGTAGTGAAGATCATTGTTTGTTGTGTAAAGTAATTTATTTAAATTAAGTTCTGGAGTAAAGGAGTATGTACCTGGCCAAATATGGAATGTGAGAATTGCTGAGGGGGATTGGTTGTATTTGAGTTGCTGTATTCAGTTCATCTGAGCAAAGTGAAAGAATACTCTACCTGCATTTCAGGGAGTGCATGGACATTTTTGAATTTTTCTTCAGTAATTTATATGGTCTATTGTATTGCAGATGAAAAAAAAACACCATTGTGTACTTTTAAATAGCAACAGTTAAAAAAAACTACATGGACAAATGGGGGAAAAGACATTCAAAAAACATGATAAATATTTTAAATAGTACTACAAACCAATCCTGTTATTTTTACTGTAACACTTTGTAAACCCAAACCAGTTTTGTGTTATAAAATATTGCCCTTCAAAAATAAAGATGAAACACCATCATGTGTTAAACAAACATTTACATTTAATTTTACATTAAATCAGTGAACATTTCAGGAATAAATATCAACTAATACCGCTAATAATTTGTCCAAAAAGGGAGATTTGTTTGTTAAATTATATTACAGTATATTACAATAGAAAGCTGACATTTCATCAAATGACCCTTATTTTTTTTCAGTGTTGCCTTCCTTAAAATTATAATTTTGTAGTACATGTAGGCCTACATTTATTAAATTATTATTTTTAAAAGTGCAAAGACTGTGTGTATGTGTGTGTGTGTGTGTGAGAGAGAGAGAGAGAGAAACCCAAGACACGCCTTACAGATGAAGAATGTAGGAAGGACAGAGGGAGAGAAAAATGAACGAGAGAAAGAGAGGTAGCAGGCAGGAGAGCCAAGAGGTGAAACAAGACCAGAAGGAGAATCGAAGGAGTGAAAGACAGATGCATGGAGGTGGCAAGTAGGAAGGAAGAATGAAGGATAGAACAGATGGAGAGAGCTGAGAGGAAAAGAACAGGGAAATGAATGGATGAAGGGGTTGTTTTCCACTGTCACACACACAAACAGGCTACTTATTTTCTTCAATACTCTTTTCTTCATACTTCGGTCATTCTTTATTTGTATTTCTAATGTTGCCTTTGTTCTGAACTTTAGACTGCATTCAGAGTTGAAACATGTAGTACCTCAATAACCATGGACTTGTATACAAATCAGAGGGTCACAGAAGATTTGTCTGTGGGGTGAAGTTTGCTGAAAACAGAGGCCTGTCTAAAGGCCAATTTATACTTCTGTGTTGAATCTCTGCCATAGGCATGACATCAACATTACGCAGGGTAAAATATTTATACTTGCACAGAAGGTGTGCATCAGTTCTATGAGGCCCTATCAAATGAAACACACCAGAATTTACTGTTTTTACACACAGAAGAAGAGCTCCATATTTCACTGTAGGAATAATAATAATAATGTTTTGAAACAAATCTACAAGGGGGAAAAGAAATTTCATGTGATTAATTATATCAATGTGATTAATTACGAAGTGAATTATCACCGAAAGAATTTCTGAAGTATTTTAACTTGTCTGTATTCAATACTATAAGAGGCTTGAAGTCCACTGTGCATTCAGGAATGAAGCACAAAAATAACATTAGAGATTTTAAATCCACAGGATTAAACTGGTTAGCTGTTATAATGATCTGCAGCCACTATAGAACCTCCCACTTTATATATTTATATTAACACACTATCCTGATGGTAGATTTCTGATTTTTGAAGAGAAGAAAGAGCAGTCGGAAATGCAATGCTACCAAGCAGACTGACCAATCACAGTTGTTGTGGTCTGCGCCCCTGTGACATGTAGTTAGATTTCTGGAGAGGTGTACATCATACTACGGCATAGATTCAAAGCAGAAGTATAAAATGACCCTTAGTTATGTTTTGAGCTGCAAATACCCTAAAAAACCTTATTGTAATGTGTAATTAAACACTTTAAAATCCATGATAAAAAATTTTCCCCACAGAGGTTGGAGGAGATAGGAGAGACATTTATCTCAAGGACTGAAACTTTTATGGATAAAATTATGAACAACACTTAAGTGAGCTGTATGCATAGCAGATGAGTGCTTGGTTAACTTATGGGCATGTGTTCTGTACAGAAGAGTACATCAAATTAACCAAAATGTTGACATTAATTTATTAAATTGGCAATTACAAAATAGCAAATTAAAAGAATGGTAGAATAGCATACATACTGCATACATTGATTTAATACCTCATGGACACTAT
>JAPEKL010000016.1:20451662-20466887 GCA_028877455.1 Bagre pinnimaculatus
ATTTAAATTGTGTTGTACATAAATAGTTTACTTCAACCCCTCCTAGAACTGCCACCTTATTGTGGTGGAGGGGTTTGTGTGCTGATAAAATAGTAAACTATTTATTTAAATTGTGTTGTGTGTTTTATATATTTAAATACATTGTCCATTACTAGTGGCATACTGGATATGGTAATTAATTTATTTACTTTAATGGGTCTAAAACATCTATTTCAGCTAGCCTACAATTTAAGTCTATAAATATAAACTATGTACCCATACCAGAGATTTTCACATTGTCTCTAATTAATGTTAACCTAAAGCAGTTGCAGAATAGGCCTACAGTGCACTCAGTGAGGAAAATCCCACTTTTTATGCACTGCATGATCAAAATACATGAAGATGTCAAGGCCCAGGGACATTGTTTTTCTTTTAAAATAAAATCTGTACATAGTATACAGGTACAAATATGAACAAGTGAACACTCAAACATGTCTTGTATGGATATTATCCATCAGTATTAAGGAGTTTATTTTTTGGATTTTGTTTAGTTTTAAGGCTTTGGATTTTTGATCAGAAGGTCATGACTTCAAATCCCAGCACTGCCAAGCTGCCACTGCTGGGCCCTAGGGCAAAGTCCTTAACCCTCAATTGTTCAGTTGTATAAAATATGATAATTATGTTGATCTGCTTAAGTGTTCAAAAGCTGTAAATGTAACTATATGTGTACACCAATCAGCCATAACATCAAAAAAAATTGAGAGGTGAAGCAAATTACACTGATTATGTTGTTACAATGACACTAGTAAGGGATAGGATATATTAGGCAGCAAGTGAACAGTCAGTTCTCAAAGTTGATGTGTTGGAAGAAGGAAAAGTGGGCAAGAGTAAGGATCTAAGTGACTTTGACTTAAGTGAATAAGGGCCAAATTGTGATGGCTAGATGACTGGGTCAGAGCATCTACAAAAGGGCAGGTGTTGTGGGGTGTTCCTGGTATGCAGTAGTTAGTACCTACCAAAAGTGGCCCAAGGAAGAACAACCAGTGAACCACTGACAAGGTCATGGGCACACAAGGCTCACTGATGTGCATTGAGGTCTAGTCTAATCCCACAGAAGAGCTACTGTAGCCCAAAGTTAATGCTGGCTATGATAGAAAGATGTCAGAACACAGTGCATTGCAAGTTGCTGCATATAGGGCTGCTTAGCCACAGACCGGTCAAAGTGCCCATGCTGACCCTTGTCCGTAGCACAAATATGCAAAAGTTCAAGGTGTTGACTTGGCCTCCAAATTCCCCAGGTCTCAGTCCAATTGAACATCTGTGGGATGTGCTGGACAAACAAGTCTAATCCATGGAGACCCCACCTCACAACTTACAGGACTTAACGATTCTGCTGTTAACATCTTGGTGTTAGATACCACAGCACACCTTCAGAGATCTTGTAGAGTCTATGCATCAGTGGGTCAGAGCTGTTTTGGTGGCACAAGGGGACCTACACAATATTAGGCAGATGGTTTTAATGCAATAAATTATAGCTGTATAGGTTGAATATATAAGATACAACAATTAATTAATTTATGTGCAATTCTGTAGCCAATAAATAGGAAGTTAATCAAAGATTGTTGAGTTTGCTAATTTCATAATTGACAGTCTGCAGGGAATTATGTATGTTTTTACTTTATAGTAACAGTCTTGACAAACTTGCTAGCTGGATCATCATACCTGAGCTAATTATGATCTATCTGACACTGATTTTTTTTTTTGTTTGTTTTTTTGTTTTGTTTTTTAATTATATCAAGCCGATACCAATGTGGTGGAGTTAAATCAAGGTGATCCAACGTTCATAGTGACAAGTGTGCTCACGCTGTCGGTGACCAGGAATGATAACAATGCCATGATCAGCTGTGCTGTGGACCATCCATCCATCACCAATGGCGAGAAAAGGACAGAACAGCCTTTGAGTGTGCTGTGTAAGATATATATACACACATTATAGCTGTGGCACAACATTACACAATTTAATGCAACACTTTGTGTCATGTGTGGAAGTGAAAGGCAGGATTCAACAAACAAAAAACAACAACAACACAGAACTTGAAAAACAAAGCATGTAACTGCATGGGCATTTCAAAGGGACGTTTTTACTCTTGCAAGTTTGAGGGTTTATGAACCTGTTGTAGTCCAATATCTGTAAAGTGATTGTCCCACAATTGATCTTTGCTACAGACATCAGTATGTGTGTGTTTTTATATACTACTGAGGCCCAAATGTCCCCACAAGGATAGTAAAATCTGACCATTTTGACCTTTTGGGGACATTTGGATGGTCCCTGCAAGTTCAAGTTCAAAGTGTTTGTTGTCATATGCACAGTAAGGATATGTCCACTTGCACAATGAAATTCTTAATTTGCTGTCCACCATGAATGCCAGTTACAAATAAATAAATAGGCGGAAGAAGTAGTATAAAGTAAGGCAATATAGTGCAAAAATAAAAGCAAAGAAAAGCAACAAAAACACCCAGTGTAGTACAAAATAAAGGTTAAATGTAGTGCAAAATAGGTAGTGTAATACAAAAATAAGGCAATGATCAGATGTAGCAGCAGAAGGGCAGTAATGTGCAAACAATGTAACTAGACGTAAACAGTCAAGGAAACAGCATCAGAATGACAGTAATGTGCAAGGAAAGTATTGTTGTTGCTGTTGTTTAACAAAAATAAATATATAAATAAAGAAAAGCACTAAAAAGCTTCCTTTTCATTACTAAGGTTAGGTTTAGGTGCAGGCATAGCATTAATAATTATGTCAACGTCAGTTCCTCAGAAGGATAGTAAGACAGATGTGTGTGTGTGTGTGTGTGTGTGTGTCTTTCCTCAAGTCTCCCCGAGTGTCTTGATTAAACCTGAGAGCGACCTGCCTCGAGAGGGAGAGAGATTTTCTCTGCATTGCATGGGGAACGGAAACCCTGAGTAAGAATGCACATACACACAAAGAGTACACACACACATGCGCGTGCACACACACACACACACACACACACACACACACACATATACACACATATATATGAGTGGTCAAATGCATATTTACTTACATCCTGATATTTGTTCATTATAGACAAAGCTTGAGATGGTCAGTCTATTGATCTCTCTTCTGTCTTTCTCTTCCTGAAATCACCTCTTACATTCCTTTGTTCTTGCTGTCTCCTTGCTCTGTTTCTCACACTTTCTGTCTCTCTGCATTTTCCCTATTTTGTAGGGAAAGAGACCCATCTGAGAAAGACTTAACCCTTATAGAGTGAATGGTTAAAGTGGGTTAATTTCTCTAATTAATATAACAACTAATTTGTAGTTTTTCTACAAATTAAAAAAACTGTTTCATTTACCTTCATGGAAAATGAAAGTTTAAAGAAAACAAAAGACTGGCCTTTCTGAAAAATGGTGTTTTTAGTGCCTGTCACATGATCTCCATGAACACCCTCCTGTGACCACTTGATCTCTAAGCATGTGAAGGCATGTTCTGTCATTATTTTCATATATACTATGTATATTACAAATAAAAGAGATAAGGGAAAATTACCATAGAATTGTACAATTGTATAGTTATTTGGTCAAAGGGATAAACAATAGTTTACATAGTTAAGTAGTGAAAAGAACTTAAAGGGTTAAAGGCACGTGATTGGAGGTATAAAAAAAGTTTGTTACAGTAAAATTGGATTTAAATCTATTTCACAATTCTGTCTGTAACATAAATGCTTCCAGATGGTTTTAAATTAGTCGGTTTGCAGCTTGTATGAATGCCAACTGAACAGGAGTTCAGGAACTTCGTGTCCTTGAGGTGTTTTATCATTTTGGCACTATGGAAAGCAGAATCAGTTGCATGTAGTTTCATAATTTGAAGAATCATATCATATCTTTGTGATGTCCTTATCATGCAATACTTTTTTGAATTTAATTGGTTAAATTATAAATCTGCTAAAATTATTTGTTAGTTTTAAATAATGCAGTACCTATTAATAATGTAAATAACGTAATACCTATTACAGTTTTTTTTAATTGCTTACACACTTCTTGTGGAATTTGGTTCATCGTCAAGTCAGTTTATTTGTATAGTGCTTTTAACAACAGACATTATCGCAAAGCAGATTTACAGAAAATTAAACAATTTAAACATCTGACCTAATTTTATCCCAAATAAATTTATTTATCCCTGATGAGCAAGCCTCTGACGACGATGAAAAGGAAAAACTTCCTCAGGCGACATGAGGAAGAAACATTGAGAGGAACCAGACTCAAAAGGGAACCCCATTCTCTTATGGATGATAACAGATAGCATGATTATAATAACTTGTTTCTACAGTATAACTGTGTCCTATATAGTCATAAAGCACGACAGTGTTACCAGGAAATTCATTATAGTTTTAGCATGAAGTCTATTTTGTTGAAGTTATCAACTGTTCATTGATGGAGATTTGAGTGCAAGACTGTTCATGACGACTGCAGTCCTAAAGTTATCATGTCAGTTGTACTCCTAAACCATTGTAGCAAAATTATAAGGGGCCAGAGCCATCTTCCAAGTCTGTCTTTCAACTGTCCATATAGGGCTTTCAGGAGCGATGTGATGAGACTGCAGCCAGACGTAGGGCATCAGGATGGACCAGGCAGGTCTGAAAGAGCAGAAGAGGTCACATCACTGGTGTCTCAGGATTGACATGTAATGCAACAGAGAGAGACAGGCAGAGGGAGAGTCAGACAGAGGGAGAGAGAAAACACAGGTTGTTAGGTATGCCCAGTGTCACCTAAAGATTAAGAACAGTATACATTTTGCGTTGACTGCAAGCTGGGACTCCAACAAGACTAACTATGACAGCATAACTAAAAGGGAGAGCCAGAAAGTAACACGGACATGACGACATTGTGTCAAAACTCTATACACAAGCCAAATAAGACACAATACTTAGAGAAAACATCTCACTTCTATGTCAAAATTAAACTTTGTAATCAAAACCTAACAGCCCTTTTTCAAAATGGCATTTATGCAACAAGATACACACATATGTCATTTGAATTACTCTTTCAAAGCAGGAACAACACACTAATGTACTTTATACAAAGCATTGCTGTCTTTCAAATTTTGTATACCTTTTTATTTTTTTCTTATACAGGTTTCTGTGAAAGATTGTTCCAGTACAGTACATCTACTCACATATCAATGAACTCAGAAATAGAAACACTTCAGAAGAAACATATATAAAGCTTGGTTTGTTACCATTGCAGATTTTTACAACAACAATAACAAAAAATCCAAAAGTAAAGTAGAAAAAAGAAATATAGAATTATAGTAATCAATACAATAGGTTGCTTTAAACTCATGGAAACAAAAATAATTACAGTAAAATTATAGTGCAGTGGTAAACAGAAAATATTATTGTAAGGAATGGGGGTGGATGGTTTATGGATCACACTGTTTATCAGGGTCTGGTCACATCACCTCATAGTGGACAATAAGATTATCCCAGACGACAACAAACCTGGGCTGCTCTGGTCTGTCCTATACAACTGCATTACATACATCCAGAAATGTGATTTTCTATGCAATATTGTAGGGACCTAGGGTAGCATGGTGATGGAGAATTCCTCACAGGCTAATGATGTTACACAAGGTGATTGTTTCTTTTTTGTCCTATAACATTTCGGCCCCAGTGTTTGGTTTTAGCTATGTTGAATCCAGCTTCCTCAATGTAATTGAACTCATGAGACTTCACAACTGTATCAAAGTCTAGGACTTTCTGTAACATAAAATGCATACATTGTATATGTTTATGTAAATATTGTGTAACTCAAAACACAGGACTACATCTACATTTTCACACAAGGATTAGGGGGTGGGTTGGGACAGACACATTTAGTCAAAACTACAAGCCACAGGCAAGGCTGGTGCCCCACAGGCACCCCACCCCACCGCCTTCAAACCCACAATAGGGGCACCTGCCTCGGTCACATACTGAGACGGTTAAACTGACATGGTGGATATTATGGTAGGCTGTGTGCTCTGTGATGATTTGCTCTCATAGCTGATATAGACGGATGGTGTTGTTTGCCAACACTATATTGACAATGGCCAGTTCCTGTTCATTGGTGAACAGACATTGCCTTCTACCTTCAGGCGGTCATCTGTCGGTTCGGTCCTTTTTGTACAATATTGTCATATTATTCACATGTCATATGTCATATTATTGTCAATATTGTCACTATATTGTCATACTGTACACTGTAACATCAAAACTGTAGCTGTGTCTCAATTCACGTACTTCTGTTAGTACACTTCCATGTAGTACACTGTGCGCACCATGTACTTACTTGCATAATGCATGAATTTCAACAGGGTAGTGTTGTCTCAAATCAAATGTGGCAACTTGTGCACTTACAGGACATGATGATTGCAACATTTGAGTGTGATTGTTGCATAGCCCGCCAAAAAAAAAATCAGCCAGCTTTTTAAAAAATATATATTTTTATTTATTTATTTATTTATTTAGCATTTTTATTTTTCCTCGCATGTCTGCGTAGGTATTTTCACTGACATGGAAATTACGTCGCCATCAGCGTCAATGACATACCCTCCTCCAACTGGCTGGAAATAGGTTGGTGATCCCTCCCCTTCCATTATGCAGCCAAGATGGTGACTATTGAGGGTGAGAAGTGTGCAGTGTTACACACTCAATATTTTGACTGTTTTGAGTGCATCATCTGGGTACTAATATTGTACTGCATGTTGTCATAGTTGTTGGTGTGAACAAACTTATGCACTCAAAATAGCAAGTCTAAGTACAGAAGTATGCGAATTGAGACATGCTGTGTATTGCATGTACGTCCAAGCATTATACCTTTTTTTTTTCACTGAAGAGCATAGCCCTAATATTGTAGGACTACATTGTATTGTATTGTGATTCAGAATGATGTGCAACAATTACAAAGGTACATTCCAATGTAGAAAGTTGAAGACTTACCTGTTCTCCAGTCTAAATGTCAGTATTATGGATGCTACCATGTTATGACTCAGGTTGGGCTGGACTCTCTGCCTAGCCTCCCTCATCTTCAGGCCATGATTTATGATGATGTCCACTAGAATGGCCCCTAATGTCATTGGAAATATGTCTCTGTCTATTGGCTGGTCCTCTTCTTTGTTCTTGTTCTCTCCCTACTCCTCTCTGTTCTTCTTCTTCCTCTCCCTCTTCTGCTTGTTTTCACTGTCATTATTGCGAAGGTCTCACAAAAGAGGTGAGCTTACCTAAGGTCTAATTTCAGTACGAAGACTCAGACTGATTGGTGATCAGTTAGTGTATGAGTTTTCATATGTCTGTGTGTGTGGGGGTGGGGGGGTCCTAGGTGTTGCCAATTTCAGGTATGCTTTGCATTTTGAATAGAAGTATTTTTCCCAATGATTGCAAGAGATTTCATTCCTGAACAAAGTGTCTCATACAAGAAACTGTGTGTAGTGTTTTGTAAGAAGTGCGTTGCAGAATTGCAAACAAAGTGTGAAGCATAAATGTATATGTATTTCGGTGCCTTTGTTCAAGGCATGGTTACAAAAGTTAAGGTTTTGATGCTTTTGTCTAAGCATTCACTCTCAGTGTGTAAGGAATTGGCAAAAACAAAAACATTTTTCTAAGTTATTGGTTTTGAAGCCATGTCAGGATGGTGGATTTTCAATATTGGGCCCTGATGCCCCAATATAGGCAACCATATCTTTAACTAAACAATTTGGTTTTATATGACAATTACTGTCTATGACCTCTTTACAAATTTAATTTGCATTCAGCTAATGTTTTACTGCTGTCCAATTGTAGTCTGGTATTGGGCTGAGATATGTTCACTCCAAATACCTTGACAGTAATGCATATTTATTGACAGCGTGTTTGGAATTCATGTATTTTATACATGTCTGTGTCACATAAGCATAAAGAGAACATAACATTACCATTAACATTTTATTGACAAGGTATCCTGCAGCAATCAAATGCAAGCTGGATTTATTTTCCCATTACAATGTATAGTGGTACAGTAGGAAGGCGAAATCAAAACAAAAGAGTGAGATCTCACTGTTGGAAATTCTAAATGCCAACAAAATGCCAAGGTTAGGTTCTGAGATAAGTGTTTGTAGTTTCTTTTTGATGATTGTTAAAAACGTTTTGGGGGATTCTTTGAGCAGGTAAAAATAATTATATTGTTTATAATGTGAAAATTCATGTAATTTGTCTGATGTAGCTCCTATTTAGCATCTTTTTCAGTTACTTTTTCCAGTTTTAATGCATCATGTTGAGAGGTGACCTTAATACATAAGCATAAAATGGTACACAAACCCAGGTGGTGGTGTTATTGTCATTTGTATACTTGAGGTTGTTAACATTTGTTCAGCTTATGTTCTGAACAACTGGCCAGTGTAACACTGACTGATATGTCTTTTTATGTTGACATTTCAACAACTGTCAAACTCTCAGAGACTTCAGCTAATTTATTGTACATAGTTACCAATGACTGCATCAACAAAGCAACTATATGAGAATAAGAAAATAGAAAAAATACTCCTGTTTTAATCTTCTATTCATTCATTCATTTAGAGATTTAGAGATTCTAGTCATTTTGAGAGTCTAGTCATTTCCTCTTCATTTCAAGTGTTATTCTACTTCTTTATTTATAGGTAAATGAAACCTGAATACCAGTGCAAGCAAAATGAGAATGATTTAGAAATGCATCCTTACATACTGCCATCTGATACTCAGCCAGAATAAAGTAGTTGCAAAAGAAGATTCTACTTTTTTCACAAGCATAATCTTCTTAATTGCCAGCAGAAAATTATAGCTCACCAAATTATATGCTTACATTTTTAGATATTGTCTGATTAAGTGACATCAAATGCACATAGTGGGAAGCAAGCTGGAATGTTATTCTCTCAACTGCTGAGTTTTAAGGCTTCACTTTGCTTTCCTAGCCAACAACTGCCTTGTCACTCTCTCAAAGTCTAGAGGTCAGAATTTAACACTTTAACAGATGGAACACAGTGCACATTACAGGCATTTAGCAGACATTCTTATCCAGAGCGACATGCAACGAGCACAAGCACACACACCCAGGTTGGGTATGTATGTATGTATTGCCCATGGATTTTCCTGCCAGTCCAGGGAATCAAACTAGGAACCCTTTGGGCCCAAGGTTGGTTCTCCAGCCTTTAGGCCATGGCTGCCCCAGAGTAGGGTGTGGTTTTACAGCTGTAGTTGTTCTTATTCTTTGTTCAGTGTTTTAAAATTTCAAAAAAGTCAGAAAATTAGTCACTTCATCAACATCATGAAATAAGTCAGTCCAACACTCCAAAAAGTCCAGAAACCTAGATTGGTTAAGAAAGATTATGTACAGGAATTTGTGTATGGATATATTCAAGGCTGGTTAATGTTATGGGGAGTTGTTGGGGTAGATTACGTATAGTGTGTGATTCAGTTGTCTGGTTCAGTTGTGGGTGTGGTTAGTTGTAGGTTCTATTTAGGGTATGATACAGGTCAAGTGAAGTATAAGGTTAGTTTACATCCAGTACCAGTCAAAAGTTTAGACACACCTTTGAATTCAATGTTGTTGTTGTTTTAATTTATTAATTAAAATACACTTCATGTCTTAAAGTAACGATTGTCTGTCATTTCTCTTTACTTAGTTGAGAGGTTCTGAACATAATACAGATTACTACAGTTGTGGAATAGGGCTATTTACTGTATTTTTATTATTTACTATTTACTGTTTGATGGCCTCAAACGCATTAAGAATGCAAGAAATTTCGCTAATTAACTTTTGACGAGGCACCTGTTAATTGAAGAACAATCCAGGTGACTACCTCACAAAGCTGGTTAAGATAATGCCAATAGTGTGCAAAGCCGTCATCAAGGTAAACACTGGTTAATTTGAAGATTCTAAAATATGAAACATATTTTAACACTTTTTTTGTTTACCACATAATTCCATATATGTTCCATATGTTATTTCATAGATTTGATGTCTTCAGTATTGTTCTACGATGTAGAAAATAGTCAAAATACAGAAAAACCTATGAATGAGTTGATGTGTTCAAAATTTTGACTGGTAGAGTGAGCTGGATTGGTAGATTATGTATAGGGTGAAGTTCAGGTTGCTGGATTATAGGAAAAGTTAGGGTTTGGGATGAACTATGTATAGTATGTGTTCAGGTTAGGTTACAGTTATGATGTATAGGTCGTGGTTAAGGGTGGGGTAGAACATGTATAGGTCGTAGTTAAAGCTAGGTTAGATAATGTATAGGACATGTTTAAGGATGAGGTAGATAATATATAGGGTGGGTTGTTTATGTATAGGATGTGAATTAGGTTGTGAAGGGTTAGGGGTTAGATTATATATAGAGTAGTAGTTATGGCCTGTGAACCTGAATGGTGCTCTTCACAGGGGCTGTGTTGGTCCTAGGGTTTGGTCATACAGCTGCTTGGAATCGGGCAGTCTACCCGAGGAGTCGGGGTCAAACATAACATTAGCCATTACTGTTATGTTTGCACATTGGAGTATAAAAGAGGCAGTTCACCTGATAGTAACTGAAGCTTTATGTGTAGGGAGGCGAGTTTGTATGATGGATCTATCACCAACTTTCTGCTGCCATATTAGCACGCTAAAAACAATTGAGGTAACATAATAGACTGCTTTCAATCTATGATGTTAAATAAAAACACTTCCTAGCAGAAGTGTCCGGTGAGGAACGCTGATTGCGAGGTCCTGTACAATCAAAACTCTCAGGCGAGTCTGGGAGAGGATTCCCCACCGAGGCTGCACGCAGTGTGTTAGCATGAGCATGTAGCCTATGGGAAATGAATAGTGTGTTGAAATAGCACTAATCCCATGTTTTGGAAAATCAAAAATGTTGTCTTGGGCCCCTCTAGGGTGTCACCAATCCATGTGCAAAGTATGCCGTATGTGCGTCCAGCTGTGTTGATTTGCATAGGTGAAAAGACAGAGAGACAGACAGCCTTCCTTTAATAGTATAGATATAATTAAGTTTGGTGGTGGGAGGTGTTGGGTAGATTGTATATAGGGTGTGCTTAGGGTTGGGGTAGATGTAGGGGTAGAATACATATAGGGTATGGTGAATGTTAAAAGGGTTGGATTATATACAGTGTGCAGTTCATGTTAGTAGTAGCTTATGCATAGGGTTAAAGTTTAGAGAGGATGCTTATGTATATGGTATGGTTAAGGTGGGAGAAGATGTTGAATAGTGCTATTATAGATAAACCTGTCTATGCTCCCAGTAGAATGAATTTTATATATTTTATATATAGATATGGATAAAGGGATATGGATTTAGTAGTGACCTGTAATGTAGTGCAGGTGCACTGCATTACAGGTTACTACTAAATCCATATCCCTTTAGCACAGCAGTGTCTTATTCTATACTTTATATTCTATAGTCATCGGCCATTAGTCAGGAAGATGTCTCAGAATCTTGATACACTCTAGGTGCTACACTATAAATGCATGCATTTGAATTCAGCTGTAGTCCTTGCCCTAACCTCTGTTGAGTGTATGTAAAGTGTCAGAGTTCCCCCAAGGTTGAGTATAACCTCACTGACAGTCTCTTAGCACATCATGGGGTTTATATCCAACCATTTGCTTTAATTTGTTTTATGTATGCCACAGATTTGCACAAAGCCTTCTGTTTAGCATTAGCATTTGTTTTATCAGCACTGTAGTGTTTACCATTTTTATTGTATAGACAAACTGATTAGCAACAATCTATTCCTGAAGATATTTTTTTCTCACACATCCACGTTAGTGTAAGTGGTGTTGCATGCTTCTAAATTAATTGCAATATTTTGTCCACAAAGACATTTATTAGACAGTTTTAGAATTGTGTACGCATACATACACTACTGCAGATCAATATCTGTCTCAATATCTGTCAAATACTTTCATCAGATAATAATTGCAATATTAGCACTACCATAAAAATGTATTGTGGATTTAAGGTACAAATACTTTTGTTCACTTCATGTTACTGTAGCGTACTTTTAGTTAGTGGAAATAATGAGACCTGAAGGAACACTATTGTACCATTAAATTGTTTGTGCCTTGAGGAACAAAAATTTATTTGGAGTGCAGCTTTTGTCTTTCCTCAACCACTCAAAGTATTAAATGTTTTTTTAAATATATTTTTGTTAACAGCTGTAATATAATCTCTCTCTCTCTCTCTCTCTCTCTCTCATATTGTCATTCTGCACCACTCTGTATAAAAAAAATTATTTGTAAAATAATGTACTGATTTTTACTATATCATTGCAGTATATGAGTAGGATGTGATCCAGGTTAGATGGGGTAGAGGCTGATTATGCATAGGTTAAGGTTAGAGGGAGATGTACATTAATGTACAAGTTACAGTATTACTGTTTCATACCTCTGTATCATAATTCTGTTATTTATGCTGTTTATTTTGTTATTTTATTCCTGCATCTATTTTTATATTAGCTGTCTATTACTATGCTCTCATTAAGACACATTTCTGGATTCTGATTCTGGTTCTCTCTCATACTTTCAGGCCTTTGTCATTCATGTGGCAAAAGAAAGATGCAGAGTTCCCTCCACAGGTGAGGCCTGACGGTGCATACCTCCGCTTTGAGGCCCTCAACAAATCCGATAATGGAGTTTACTTGTGTCGCGCAGACAATGGAATTGGCTGGAATGAGGGATACTACGCCCTGCTAGTACAAGGTATTGAACAAATAAGGCACCGACAACAAATCTTTTTTTTCTGTTTTCAACTTTTAATTTCATCCTTTATCTGAATTTATGTTCCTTTTTCTTTCCCTTTTTTTCTTTTTGCATGGTCTCTGATTATTTACTTTTTTTTGACTGTTTTCTATATCACTCAACTTATCAATCCATCCCCTACTCCACACCTTTTAATTTATTATCTGTTCATCTCCTAAGACCCAGAGGATTCCAAACTTGTGTCCCCCCCATTTGTTACCTTTACCTCACCCTCACCCTCGCATTCTCTTTTTTCATCTTTTCTTCACACTCTATCTCCTTCTTCCTCTCCTCCTCAGTCCACTATCCAACCCTCTGATGAGTCTTCCACTCTTCCTTCCCTCTTACTTCCACCCTCAACCTCACTTTCTTCATCTACCACTTCTTTTTCTTCTCCTCCACTATCTACCTCTTCTATTTCCCCTTCCTCCTTTCCCTCATCTTTTCAGATGTCATCTACCTCTCCCTCTTCCTCTCTCTCTCTTTCCACGACTCCCCGTTTTTCTCTCACTCCTTCCACCTCTCTCTCATCTCTTGTCCACACCACTACTATCTCTAACTCCCTCTTTCCTCTCCTCTCTTCCTCACCTACTCCTCCAACCTTCCCTACACCTCCTCCATTTATCACTCCATCCACGATTTCCTGGCTGAATGGCGTGTACATTACAGGTAACTTATTGCAGATGCACACACACACACACACACACACACACAAATATAGTTGTATATTAGTGTGTGTATTCGGCTCACATTATAACAAGAATTACAAAAGCTCAAATTGTCGTAACTTGATAGCTTTAAGTCCATTAAGTTCTTGTGTGTATATGTTTTTATGGGTGTTGTGTGTGAGAGCGAAGCAGATATTATTTTCAGGTCCAGGTTAGAGAATTCTTCAAATATAAGCTTCAGTTTGGGCAACAATACAAGATTTAACAACATCACTGGCTATAAAGCCAAGATTATCCAGTACACAATCTAATACAACAACCTAACGTCTACATCCTGGCTTAACAAAGCTTTGGCACCAATAGAGCAACATTTATTTTGTATATTTCATTATTTAACTACAAATTCTTCTTTGCAAATCCTTTTAGCTTGTAATGGAGGTTGCGGTCAGTTATGTTGACACATTTTGAGAAATGGTCCTTATTTACTCAGCTCTTTTTGCAAGTTTTCAGGTTAAATTGTACAAAACTGGTATTTGAGTCTAAAGATGGCATTTAAGTACAATGCAATCTGTAAACATTTACCTCCCTAAAGCATATGCATTTGGAAGGATCCAAGAAAAAAAAAATCAGAAGTCCAGCTCATTGCATTTCAGTATTTAAAGAAGTAACAGTTAGTATCCAGTTTTGCACACGAATTTGTCCAAAATTCAAAACAATAAAGACGACTTTTTTCAAATTGTGTTTGTAAAATTTATTTTTCTGTAAAGCTAATTTTGTACATGTTACAGAAGCTAAAGATCATATTTACTTGTTTTGATACAAAGCTTGATACAGCTGGCTTTGTGTTTGAAACTTTGAACTATTTCATGGTGGTGTTTAAACCAGATTAGTGAATTGTAAAGTTATTTGTACCGCACCTCCTAATATATACCATCTGCCTTTAATAGCCATACAAATGAAAAAATTATGTACAAGCACTTGTGCAAATGGTGTGCTTAGGTGTACAGCTGCTGTATCTAATCAGATCACTTCCTTTTATTCCCTTTAAAATGCAGCACAGTTTTCTAGTAATGTCCACATTTTCCAAATAATGTACAATTATTTTTTGTTTAGATATTTTGGCTCAGTTTAAAAAAAATTGAGTGTAATATCTAATTTGTTGTCTTAGATATTATTTTAATTTTACTAATTTTATTAAATGTGTTAATGACTGTTTCCACTGAGTTGTTTATTCTGATTTATTTTGAATAAAATAATTCAGTTATTTATATTTACTTAGTTACTTGGTGATATTGCCTATTTCTGTTAAAGAGGGGTAAAATAAATACTGTACATGAACAATACAAAGTTGTAAGAAATGGAACATTTCTTTGCTTGTGTCTATGCTGAAAGCGAGTCTTAACAGTTATTGGAAATACTACTGCTTTGGCAGATTTCAAAAGTCATATGCTCTACTATGCTGCTTCACCCACACCAGCACAAGTGCCTTTGTTTCTAACCACAAAAATATGCCACCAAGTTACACTTAGAGCTGCAGGAATATAGAGAACACATACAGTAGTGCTTGAAAGTTTGTGAGCCCTTTAGAATTTTCGATATTTCTGCATAAGTATGACCTTAAACATCATCAGATTTTCACAGAAGTCCTCAGAGAAGATAAAGAGAACCCAATTAAACAAATGAGACAAAAATATCATATTTGGTCATTTATTTATTGAGGAAAATGATCCAATATTACATATCTGTGAGTGGCAAAAGTATGTGAACCTTTGCTTT
>JAPEKL010000016.1:20564175-20576480 GCA_028877455.1 Bagre pinnimaculatus
TACTTTTAGGACTTGTGTGAAAATCTGATGTTTTAGGTCATATTTATGCAGAAATCTAGAAAATTCTAAAGGGTTCACAAACTTTCAAGCACCACTGTGTGTGTAAGTAATACACACACACACAAAAGAAGCAGTGTGTATTTGTGAAATGATGTAAAAGCTGAAAGACTTTATTCAAGCAAACATATCCAAATTGTGAGGGAAATAGCAGAGTCAAAAACAAGCAATGGTCAGGCAAGACACAAACAAGGTATCAGAGGCAAAGGCAAAAGAGCAAAATCCAGAATACAAACAGTCAAAACCAGAATCGGCAGAGCCGTAATAAAAGGCTTGTTAAAGTCAGACACAAGGAACATGTATAGGAACAAATAAATGCTAGCAAGTTACAAATGGCATTTGTCTGATTTGTGATACATGAGCTCTCTAAACTCACATAAACATGGTTGGTAGTCAAAACACAAAAGATAATGTGAGAGACAGACAGTTAATTTAATGTGAGGCAGGCAGGAAAAAACCTGCCCAATGCAAGTACAGCTCAATTCTGGAAAATATACAAAAATGACAAAAATAAATAAAAAACACAGGTTGACGAAACGTTTTTTTCTGCCAATAATATACTTTCACATCACAAATTTAAGAAAACAAATATAGTTTATTTCAACTGATATTTTAAAATGCAGCAGTGAATGCAGTCAGTCTAAGGGCAGAGATATAGTTGCTTTTAACTATGCATTTGTGTGCGCACCACGGTTGCTTTGTATGCCCTGCCTTTGTTGGAGCCAAGGTTGAGCACGTCCTCACAAATTAACACTATGCATTTGCAAGATGCAATAGGCACATGAGCAATAGGGGCAGTGTAGAAGCAGTATCACTAAATACAACTGTACTGTACTAACCTCCTTGAGTGTTACCATGTTTATTGCTTACATCATACAAATCGAGACGTTCTATATGGACTGAGTTGTCTGGTGTACTCTCTCATGGAATCTTCCAATAGAACACAATACATAGGCAAGTATGTGAACAATTACAGATGACTATATCTGTCTACACATATGAGACAGTTGTCTACGCAAACGTGTTGTTAAAAAGCAATCATATCTATGCCCTAAAACTTTGCTAGCCAAGTGTGAGTGTTCGCATAACTTTTCTTCTGAGTGCTTTTTTCCCCCACTTGTTCCTAATCAAAATTGAGAGAATATGGCCACCTAGAGAAAAAGCAATATACCCAGGATTTTTCAGAGCACTCCACCTTTTTTTGTGCAGCCGCTCTGTGCTTCTAGTCAAGTATGTCTCACTGCAGCCTGCAGGATTGGATATGGGTGGAGGGAGAGGTCACCCACTTGCAATCAATGGGCCTATGATGTACAAGGGTTATGGTTAGAGCTGGGGTGTATCCTGCAGTTGTTCTTACATGGTCCAGTGTGACCTCCAACCCAGCCCACATCCAGGCTGCAGCAAGAGGCCTCCCCTACTAGTTGAAAGTCTCTGAAATTCAGAAAGTTGCTGGTGTCGCTCCACTGCCGTTGCTCCACTGTCACTCCTTTTCAGATATCCAATCATATGGGCACGGCTTGTCACCCTAGTAACCAGGAAATTGGAGGAGCTTATTATGACTGTCTGTCCCAAGCCTAAGAGTAACTAAAAGAAAAAGTAAAGGGGCAATGCTAGTCTGTCATGCAATTGCAGTTAGAATGGTGATATGTTGTCAGGATGGTGTTGTCATAGAAACAAAACTGAGTGCTGGGTTGAGGCCATTGCTTTTCTGCCAGAGAAAACCACTATATGGACACATGCCCAAAGTGTAATTTTCTCACAGTATGACCAATTTCTGGTTGGTTACATGCCATAATGAAACAGACATACAGTAAGCCTAATCAATTTATATTTACAAAATTAAATTCTCATTTCCCTTTCTATTTTTGTTTAACTTTTTAACTTGATGGTGATGTTTTTCAGTAAGTAAATTAGCTTAGAAATATAGAGATAAGCAGGATGTCTTTCAGGGTAATTGCCATGCAATTTTCCTCTTTTTAATTTTTGGGTGTAACCAGAATTCAAAATGGTTTAAAGCTTTTTAAAACATATTTTAGATACACGTGAAAGAGAAACATTTCAGTTCAGGGAAATTTGTAAATTCAGAAGTATAGATAATAGAAATTGTCAAAATGTGACCACGTGGATGGTTTTCATAGTCCACCACAAATATTCAGCTCATATTTCAGGGCAAAGCTTCAGTCCTCCACATTTTCTATACTTTCATTGCTATCTTGTGATAAAAAAAGGGGTTCACACTATTGAATATCGACATACTAAATCTTCGAGGGACAGACATTTAACAGGGAAAGAGTACATTTTGCAGGGACTTAACACTGAACAATGGTCTACAATAAAAATATTTTATTTGTTTAAAATTATGATAGGAGTATATCATATACTTATCTGCATATGCCTGTTTGGAGCTTATGTGACAAAATATGATGACTAAGTGTGATCTCTTGTTCTTTCTTGTTAGTTCCCCCAGATGATCCAGTGATAGAAGGTGCTCCAGAGATTTTGTTGACAGCAGGAATCCCGTACAACCTGACATGCATTTCCCGAGGGGCCAAACCACTTTCGACCATAGAGTGGTACAAAGATGGCGTTATAGTGGAAGGAGCTCACACTAGCACTGTGGGTACACACACACACACACACACACACACACACAATCAGGCAAGATGGCCAGATAAAAGTGCAGTACACAAAAGCTTTATTTAAAAAGCTTGCAACAAATCCAATATGTTTAACAAAAATCAGGAACATGAAACACAATGATCAGGCAATCAGCAAACAACCTAAACTAGGCAAGTCAAAAAAAACGAGAACCAGACCAGAACTCAAAATAGAGTAGCAACGTGTAAAGGCATGTTAGCAACTGCTAATAAAGACACATAACAATGATGTGGTGGTGAGGAAGTTCTTAAATACTCTGGCTGTGATTGTGTGCAGGTGCAAGTGATCAGTATGATGGTGATTTTGAATGTGGCAGAGTTTGTGGTTTAGGATGTTGTCAGGGTTGCCATGTTTGTAGGCTGCATTGTGTTCTGGGAAATACTGACATGACAGACAAATTCATTTTTCATCCCTTTGCACACTCAAAATAGAATAATAAACTACTATGCAAACTACTATGCATACAACTACCACTATTTATATGATACATCTTTCTGTCTCTCTCTTTCAGGAGGTTTTACCTGACAGGAAGCGAGTAACCACACGCAGTTTCCTACCTATTCAGCCAGTAGACACAGACACTGGACACAACTTCACCTGTGTCGCCTCCAATCTGGCTGTGCCACTGGGCAAACGAGCCAGTGTCACACTCAATGTGCACCGTGAGTCTGTGTGTGTTTTCTTATTCTCAGTGCTGAAGTACAGGTCAGTGTTTTTCCCTGTTTTAGTCTATACAGGACTGGGATAGCAACATTCCTTCTTTCTGGGTGTGTGTTCAGAGGTAGATTAATTAGTTTTTACATGTGAGACCCCATAACCATCCACATGCCACATATTTGACCAACAGTATGTTTTTTCAGCTACAGATGAGTGATAGCTATATTCCTCAAAGTGTCTTGAACTGGTTAGGAATCATATATGACAGGTTTCCTTATTTTTATTTACTTCTCCTTCTCTTTCTAGATGCTCCCACAGTTTTATTATCGATTGAGCCTCGTTCAGTTCTAGAGGGAGAGAGAGTAACATTTACATGCCAAGCTACGGCCAACCCTCCTATCATGGGCTACAGGTCAGTGTGAGTTTGATTGAGTTGTATGTGGCTAAATGTGGAGAACTCCTAAAGGGAGTGAGGCAGTGTTCAAATGACTGTGTGTTATAGGTGGGCCAAAGGTGGAGTAATCCTGGAGGGAGCGAGGGAGAGTGTGTTCGTGACTACAGCTGATCACTCGTTCTTCACTGAGCCTGTTTCCTGCCAGGTGTTCAACGCTGTGGGCAGCACCAATGTCAGCATATTGGTGGATGTACACTGTACGGACATCTCTCTATAAATATCAGTCCAGCTGGTCATACGTCTATCCATCTATCTAGCTTTTTCCTCTGTTCTACGCATGTTTCCATCTATCACTTAATTCAGCTAGACTATTCTGCATCTATTTTTTTAAACTTATTTATCTCTTCCACATGTAGCACACTTGGGTATAATGCAGCTTCATGATACTGCTGTTTCAATAAATCCACTCAAAATGGTACATTTATGATTTTCAAGGTTCACGGCATGTACTGCATGGCAACTCATGAATTTATAGCAAAATAAATATTACATGTATACTGAACACATGAGATATGCTACATAACACACTTTTTCATAAAATTTTGTTACAGTTCCCTCCATGATTATTGGCACCCCTTGTAAAAATTAGTAAAATGGTTAGAAAAAAAAATCCACATGTTGAAGTAGCTTCATCTCAGACTGAGAAAATGAAAAAAAAATTCAACCATTAAATTAAATATATTTATTCAGAGAAAAACAAATCCCTCATCAAGAAATAATTAGTTTCAACAAAAACTCATGTGACATTATTATTGGTAACCCTGCATTTAATACTTTGTAAAACAGCACTGAGTCTTATCCTATAGCATTTTATAACATTTTCTCTAATATCTTTTGGGGGAAGCCATGGCCTAATGGTTAGCAAAGCAGATTTGGGACCAAAAGGTAGCTGGTTTGAGTCCATAGACCAGCAGGAATGGCTGAAGTGCCCTTGAGCAAGGCACCGAACCCCCAACTGCTCCCCAGGCTTCCCTGGGTATGTTGTATGTCGGTCTGGATAAGAGCATCTGCTAAATGCATTAATGTAATGCAATTTTATAAGGTTGAAGAATACAGAGCAGGGCATCTGAGACCATTCCTCTTTACAGAATCTCTCCAGATCATCCAGGGTTGTAGCCCCTCTCTTGTGCACTCTTCTCTTCAGTTCACCCCACAGGTTTTCAGTTGGGTTCAGGTCAGGGGACTGAGATGGCCATGGCAGAAGCTTGATTCTGTCGTCAGCTAACCATTTTTGTGTTGATATGGACATATGCTTCAGATCACTCTACTGCTGAAAGATTCAGTAGTGACCCAGTTTTAGTTTCCTGGCCAAGGCAGCCTGATTTTGATTTAAAATGTCCTGGTATTTCACAGAGTCCATGATGCCATGTACCCTAACAAGGTTTCCAGGACCTTTGGAGGAAAAAGAGCCCCAAAACATCATAGAACTTCCACCATATTTTGCAGCTGGGATAGGGTTCTTTTCATTATAGCCATCCTTCTTTTTACACCAAACCCACCTTGTTTGGTGAGTGTTTATTGCCAAATAGCTCCAGTTTTGTTTCATCAGACCATAGAACATGGTTCCAGTCAAAGTTTTAGCAGTGTTTCACAAACTTCAGGTGCTTATGTTCATGGTTAACTGGCAGAAATGGCTTTTTCTGGCATACCTTCCAAATAATCTGTTGGCATGGAGGTGGCATCTGCTGGTGGTTTTGGAGACTTGGAAACCCCAAGATTTTACTTTTTCTTGTAATTCACCAACAGTGATTATTTTATATATATATATGTGTGTGTGTGTGTGTGTGTGTGTGTTTTTCTTTTTCTTTTGCCTCTCTTACCGTCCTCCTCACTATACACGGGGGCAAAGTATACTTGAGTCCTCTTCCAGGCAAGTTTGTAACAGTTCAAGTTGGTGTCCACTTTTTTTTTTAATTGCCCTAACAGGAGAAATGAGCATTTTTTGGCAAGTATCTTTTTTTTTTATAACCATTCCTTGACTTATGAAGGTCAACACACTTCTCCCTCATTTGGTTTGTGTTCTCTTATTTTTCCCATGTTGATGGATGACTGAGGGAATTTAGCCTCTGTGTCACCTCATGTTTGTACACCAGTTAATCAGGAAGTCATGGATTACAGCTTGAAAGTTCCTACACACTCCAATCAACTCAGAAATGTACAATTTAAATGGGAAATATGCTTCAGTTACATTGTGTTCACTATAATTTCCAGGGGTGCCAATAATAGTGGCACAATTCTTTTGAAAATAATTATTTCTTGAAAAGGGATTTGTTTTTCTCTGAGTTAATTTATTTCAATTAAAGGTTGGATTTTTCTCATTTTTTTCAGTGTGATATGAAGCGACTTCACCAAAAGTTGGATTTTTTCTAACACTTTTGATTAATCTTTACAAGAGTACTTATAATCATGGAGGACACTGTATATGAGTATCTATCTATCTATCTATCTATCTATCTATCTATCTATCTATCTATCTATCTGTAGTACTGTGCAAAAGTCTTAGGCACTCTATTTTTTCATAGAAACTTTGGTATAGATTTTTATTTTATGATTTCTATATTATTGAGTCAGTAGGAAAACATTTTAGAGTTCTAAATATGTGTTTTCCAGTACAAAATTAAATGATACAGGAAAAAAAAAATCTTTGTATCTGAGAAGAACATTTATATACAAAACCACTTTTCAGATTAAAAAAGAGAGAGAACATAATGAAGGCAACTGTGATTTGCTGCAAAATTAAGAAGCAAGTGTGACAGTCAAAGTGTCCAGAAGAACCGTGGCTGATTCTGCAAGATGCTCAGTAAAACCCACAGGTCATTTCCTTATAAAACTGCACTAATTGTACCTGAGACTACTATAATTTTTTTATAGTAAAGGGTTGTCTTACACTAAATATTGACTTTGCTTCATTTATTATGGCATACTGCTGTTTATAGTATTTTTTTAAATGCTGAAACATTTAATTTCATTATTTTTAAGCCCTTTTTGGTCTACAGCATTTCTTTATATGTGCCTAAGATGTTTGCATAATACTATATTTTATATATATATATATAAAAATATAGTCAGAGTGCCGGCACTTACGGACGCAAATGCAAAGGAAAGCAGATGCGTCGCAAACTGGTAAACAAATCCAAATCTTGAGATGAGAATCAGATTCGTACTAAGGGTTGGTCGATGAGCAAACAGGATGTCAGAGGTAAACAATAGTTTCAGAGTCGAGTGAGTAATGTAGCAGGAGTCAGAATCATTTGGAGTCAGGCCAAAACAACAAAGGCTCGGTATGATCGGGTACGCAGACCGATACTTTGCAACATGCTGGAGTGTTTGGCATGCTTATATTGGGAGCTAGATGAGGAAAGGTGTCAGGAATGGCGAACTGAGGTGAAGTGAGGACCCAAGAGCAGCCTCAGAAAACAGGCAGTGTAAAGAGAAAACTAATTTAATGAAGTAGAAAGGCAAAGGTACATTAGGGCTCAGGCAAAAATCGGTAGTCAAAAAACAGGCCAGGAGGTCAAAAACACAGAGGAGCAAGTAGACACGATCAGGAACAAAAAACAGGACAGAAAAATCTTCACAAAAACTGATGAACACAGGGACAAGGGAAATCCAGACAGAGGTAGCAAAGGACACAATTCAAAAGAACAGGCAGGCAAAAACAGGGACAAAAAACTGGACAGAAAAACTTGACAAAAAAACAAGGAAAAATTCAGGCAGGGGGAATCAAGAAGACACAATACCAATGAGCTGTAGTGAGGCAAGGAAAGTCTACAAGAGACAGTCTGGCAAATGGAGTAGCTCCAAACAGTTCTTAAAAAGCCCAGGCTGATGGGAGAGGAGTGGTAGCAGGTGTGGGAGTGCCGCTTCAGGAAATGGCCTTCAGCAAGGCAGGACTGAATTCCTGTCCTGGATCCGGCATGGAAGCCCCACAATCTAAGGCATGGATGGACTGGACCGGACTGTGACAAAAGGTGTGCTCCCAATCAATACTCGGGAGAAGGAGGGTGCTGTGGTGCCTGGGAGTTGTAATCCATGGTGGCCATGTTTGAAGGCTGGCACAAACTCACACAGTCACTGACAAGGTGCTCACTCCAGGAGTGCTATCCTTCCTGGGGCGCCCATGCTTTCTTGGTACTGGTTTTTCAGGGTGCTGACTGTGATATTGCTGTGTTAATAAGGGTCTAGAATGTCCCTGGCAGGTACCTAACTACACTCCTCCAGACCATACCTCTCCCAATCCACCAAATATTCCAGCTTTCCTTCTCTGCATCAGAAGTTGAGGATCTTATGTACCTGGTACACTGGTCCTCCTTCTCTTTCCACTGGAGCTGGGGGTTCAATTGGTGGGCGTGTTTTGAGCTAATGGTCCCGGGATGGCACATTTGAGACAGGATACGTGGAACATAGGTGATAAATGGCAGTGTGGTGGCAGCTCCAGTTTGTACGATACCTTGTTGACCTGGTGAAGGACCTTGAAGGGACCGATGTACCTGGGACTGAGCTTCTTGCAAGTGTTGGGGTTATGTAGGTCTCTGGTAGACACCCATACTCTGTTCTCTGGTGCATATACAGAGGTTTCTCCTCTGTGGCTATCCACATATTGCTTGTATGTACTGGCCACTCATTCACGACATTGGTGAACACGCTCCCATACACTCCTCTTGAACCAGATGGCAACAACAAGGATTTGTGTGAGTGAGTCGTGCCAAGGGAACAATGGAGGTTGATATCCTAGGATGCATTGAAACATTGTGAGTTGAGTGGCTGAGGGAGTTTTGAGCATATTCTGTCCATGGAAGAAACTGGGACCAGTTCTTGGTGTTTTCGAGGCAGAATACTCTCAGGAAGCAACCTATTTCTTGGTTGGCATGTTCCACTTGGCCATTAGACTGAGGCTGGTGTCCTGAGGTCAGACTCACTGAAACACCAAGCTTATTCATGAAACTGGCCCACAATCTGGATGAGAACTGGGGTCCCCAATCACTCACAATGTCTTCAGGGATCCAGAAGTACCTAAACACCTGGTTGAATATGAACTCCACTATTTTGAGGGCTGTGGGTAGACAGGGCAGGGGAATGAGTCTGAGTGCCTTGGAGAATCAGTCTATGACCACCATGATAACTGTAAGTCTGTGATAAAGTCGATAGCTAGCTAGGACCATGGTCTCTGGGGTATGAGCAATGGCATGAATTTACCTACAGGTGGAGCTCAAGGGACTTTGGCTTGTGTGCAAACTGAGCAGGATGATATGAACTGGTTAATATCTGTTCTCATGTTCTCCCATCAATACTTGGTTCTGATGAGTTGGTACATGCGCCTGCCCTTTTGAAGTTGAACTTGTGGCTGGAGATGAGTGAGCCCAGGTGATCAGGTGGCCTCAATACTGAGATGGGACAAATGTGAGCCCCAGGGAACAGTTTCTGGGCAGGTTGCAGGGTTGGTTCTGGGCCAGTTCCTTATCAATCTCCCAGGAGAGAATGTTCACAAAGCACTTGGGCAGCAAGATGGGTGTGGATTCAGGACTAGTCTTGATGGAGGCATACAAGTGAGATAGATTATCTGCTTTAGTGTTTTGGGAACTTTGACAGTATGCGATGGTGAAGTTGAACTTGGTGAAGAACAGTGCCCACCGTGCCTGTGGTGGATTCAGATGTTTTGAAGATTTGAGATACTCCAGGTTCTTATGGTCTGTGAGTATAATGAATGGGTGAGTGGCCTCCTCCAGCCAATGCCTCCACTACTCCAAGGCTAATTTTATAGCTAACAGTTCTCAGTTCCCAAAGTCGCAGTTCTGTTTGGTAGGTGTCAGTTTTCTGGGAAAGAATGCTATTGGAAACAGCTTGGTTTCTCTCCAAAGCACTGGGAGAGAACTCCACTGACTCTGGTCTTAGAAGTTTCTACCTCGATGGTGAAATATTTTGAGGGGTCTGGGTAGTTCAAGATGGGTGCCAAGGTGAAGGCAGATTTGAGTCAGCTGAAAGCTTCTTCTGCCCCTTGGTTCCATTATAGGTGCTTGGGGCTCTTTTTGAGTAGGGTGGTGAGTGGTGCAGCAATGGTACTAAAACTCATAATGAATCATTGATAGAAATTAGCAAATCCGAAGAATCTTTGGAGTTCCTTGACAGAGGTGGGCATGGGCCAGGAGGTGACGGCAGATACCTTGTTGGAGTCCATACTAACCCTGTCGGCACTTATGATGTATCCTAAGAACGAGATCTTCGACACAAGAAACTCACACTTTTCTGCCTTAACATATTGTTGGTTCTCCAGGAGTCTGCCAAGTACTGCCTTGATATACACATGGTGGCTGTTTTCATCTGGGGAGTAAATCAGGATGTCCTCAATATAAGTGATCACATAGCATCCCAGCATGTCCCTGAGGATGTCATTGATCAGGCATTGGAACACACTGGGCATGCAAGATAGTCCATATGGCATGACCACATATTTGTAGTGACCAGAGGTTGTGCTGAATGCTGTTTTCCACTTGTCCCCTTCCCATATACACACCAGGTTATAGGCACTTCTGAGGTTGAGCTTGGTGAAGATACGTGCAGATCTAAATTTTTCTAAGGCTGATGAGACCAGAGGTAATGGATACAGATATTTGACAGTGATTTCATTGAGATCTCTGTTGTCAATGCAGGGCCAAAGGCCTCCCCCTTTCTTCTCCATGAAGAAGAACCCCATGGATGCTGCAGAAGTAGATGGGCGGATATACCCCTGCTGAAGAGCCTCCTGTACATATTCCTCCATTGCAGATTGCTCAGTTCTAGAAAGAGGGTAAATGTGGCAGCGTGGAGGGGTAGTGCCAGGAAGGAGGTCAATAGCATAGTCATAGGGTCTATGAGGGGGTAGTCCGCTAGCTTTTTACCTTTGCTCAAAACTTCACTGAGGTCGTAATAGGAGGCTGGAACCTGTTCAGTGCCTCCAGGGGAAGGGCTTTCCATGATGGTGGAAGCCAGAGTGAATTGGGGTAGTTGCAGGCAGTTCTGGTGGCAGCACAAGAACCACTTCAAAATTTCCTTCTGTTGCCAGGAGATTAAGGAATCATGCAACTGTAACCATGGAAATACTAAGGCAATAGCATGATTAGAGGTTCGGGTAACATACAGGGAGAGGTATTCACGGTGCCGAGCCCCAACCTGGATCTCTAGTAGTCTAGTCCTTCTGGTGACCCATCCCTCTCCAATCGTGCCACCATTGTTAGTGCGGAGACTCACTGGTTGCTGGAGTTCCTCAGTGGGCAACTCGAGCCTCTGAACGACCTCAATGTCAATGAGGTTGCCCTCCACCCCAGAGTTTAGCAGAGCAGAGAGAACAGGGGAGGTTTCTGATATGGGCAGCAAGACACTGAGTTTCAGGAATAGATGAGAAGGAAAACCGTAGGTGCTAAAGAATGCAACTGGACTTGCTTGAAATTATTGAAGACATTTCACCTCTCATCCGAAAGGCTTCTTCAGTTCTGTCTGACTAGTGGGGAGTTTCAAGTATTTATCCTCTCTAGAGGACCAAAAGCAAACCTAAGGGGAGTTGTTGAGGTCACATGGGTTGTTGACACTCTCAGTCATCCTGTAGGTGTTAGGTTCATTGGAGGCCGGGTGTGAACAGTTCAATATGAACAGTATACACACACACGCGCGCGCGCTTGCGTGTGTGTGTGTGTGTGTGAATATATGGCCACCACAGATTACAACTCCCAGGCACCACAGCGTATATATGACAGCATATATTATATGACAGTAGATAAAGTTCATTAAAGAATGTTCAAGTAATATGTACAGTGGATATTAAAAGTGTACACACCCTGTTAAAATGATAGGTATTTCTGATGTAAAAAATGAGACCATGATAAATAATTTCACAACTTTTCCCACCTTTAATGTGACCTATAACCTATACAATTCAATTGAATGTACAATAAGCTGGTTGCATAAGTGTGCACACCCTTAAACTAATACTTTGTTCAAGCACCTTTTGATTTATTACAGCATTCAGTCTTTTTGGATAGGAGTCTATCAGCCTGCCACATCTAGACTTGGCAATATTTGCCCACTCTTCCTTGTAAAGGCGCTCCAAATCTGTCAGATTGCGATGGCATTTCTTGTGGACAGCCCTCTTCAGGTCACACCACAGATTTTCAATTGGATTTAGGTCTAGGCTGGGCCATTCCAAAACTTTAATTTTTTTCTGGTGAAGCCATTCTTTCATTGATTTCGATGTATGCTTGGGGTCATTGTCATGCTGAAAGATGAAATTCCTCTTCATCTTCTGCTTTCTAGCAGACACCTGAAGGTTTTGGGCCAAAATTTATTGGTATTTAGAACTGTTCAAAATTTCCTCCACCTTGACTAAAGCCCCTGTTCCAGCTGAAGAAAAACAACTGCAAAACCTGATGGTCCCACCACCATGCTTCACCGTGGGTATGGTGTTCTTTTGGTGATGTGCAGTGTTGTTTTTGCGCCAAACATACCTTTT
>JAPEKL010000016.1:20676276-20686776 GCA_028877455.1 Bagre pinnimaculatus
TCCAATGTCAGTTTTCAGCCTTGTCTCTTGCATACAGAGATTTCTCCAGATTCTCTGAATCTTTGAATGATATTATGTATAATAGATGATGTGATCCCCAAATTCTTTGCAATTTTACATTGAGGAAAGTTATTCTTAAATTGCTGCACTGTTTGCCTATGCAGTTTTTCACAGAGCGGTGAACACCCCTCCCCATCTTGATTTCTGAGAGACTTAAACTCTGGGATGCTCTTTTTATACCCAATCATGTTACTGACCTGTTGCCAATTAACCAAATTAGTTTTTTAGCATTACACAACTTTTTCAGTCCTTTATTGGCCCTGTCCCAACTTTTCTAAAACGTGTTGCTATCAAATTCAAAATGAGCATATATTTTTCAAAAAAACAATAAGCTTCATTAATTACCTCATTAAAATGTTCAACTTGTATACTAGATCCCTTACAGATAATACCAGAAGCAATTGAACCTCTTCTAAAAATAAATCAAATCAATTCTTCCCTTAGCACTGGCTATGTACCCAAATCCTTTAAACTAGTAGTTATGAGACACCAAATTTAAAAGGGAAAAAAAAGGAAAAAAACCAAAACAAAAACCACCTGACCTCAACCCCTGTCAACAGCCAATACCAAATCTTCCTTTTATCTCCAAGACCCTAGAAAAAGCTGTGGTACAGCAGTTATGCTCATATCTACATCAGGATAACATCCATGAAATGTATCAATCAGGATATAGACCTCACCATAGCATAGAAACAGCACTGATTAAAGTAGTAAATTACCTAATTCTGGCCTCTGATCAGGGTTGCATCTCTTTGCTTGTGTTGCTTGACCTTAATGCAGCCTTTGACACCACTGATCATATTCTCCTTGATAGACTAGAAAATGCTGTTGGAGTTATGGGAATGGCCTTCTCCTGGCTCAGGTCTTATTTGACTGATCATTATCAGATTGCAGATGTAAATGGTGACTTCACATACTAAGGTAAAGTTTGTTCCCCAAGGTTCCGTTTTAGGTCCCCTGCCTTTTTTTTATATTTGCTACCTCCAGGTAAAATTATTTGTAAACATTGTATTAGCTTCCACTGTTATGCTGACACACAGTTGTACATTTCAGCAAAGCCAGATGAGAAACACCAGAGGAATGAAATTGAGGAATGTGTAAAGGACCTTTGATACTGGATGGTTATTAACTTCCTTTTATTTAATTCTGGCAAGTACTTGCACTAGGACCACTTGCAGCTAGAAGTAACCTTTCTGATTACACAGTAACTCTGGATAGCCTTTCTGTTTCATCATGTGCAGCAGTAAAAGACCTTGGTGTGATTACTGACTCCAGACTTTCTTTTGAAGCCCATGTGGATATTATTACTATGATAACCTTCTTTCATCTCAGAAATATTGTCAGGATAAGAAATATAATATTACATGATGCAGAAAAGGTAGTTCATGCATTTGTTACTTCTAGGTTGGATTACTGTAATGCCTTACTATCTGGATTTTCTAGAAGTTACATAAACAAGGCCTAGTCAGTACAAAATGCAGCAGTGAGAGACCTTCCCAAAACCAGAAGATATGACCACATCACCCAGTCTTCTCCACATTGCATTGGCTCCCAATCAAATTTGGCGCCGATTATAAAATAGTACTATTTAAATACCAAGCACTAAATGGCCACATTAGCTGAGTGAACTTCTGTTCATTTATGATCCACCATGCCTACTTTGATCAACAGGTGCAGGCTATTTGTTGGTACTTTTGAATAGTACAGCAGGGGACAGAACCACCTCTTGCAAAACCCCACACTTATGGAACAGCCTTCCAATTTGTTTGGGACTCAGTCTGTGTTTAAGTCTATGAAAACATATTTGTTTAGTCATGCCTTTTGTTGCTAGCTTTTTTTTTTTATAGGTAAAGGAATGGATCTGAAGGGTTCACAGGCATCAAGCCTTTAGTGAACTGGGATGTTTGGATGCTGTCATCCCTGCGTACCCACCTGTGTTGCTCTCCTTTTTTGCTATGCTGTCAAAGCTAGGTCTTGCCGGAGTCCTTGCTGGCACTAAAGCGCATGGATATCCATTGTTTTTAAACCATAACCTGATAATGGTCATACCCAACAAACTGCGTTTCTGTATCCATCTTTATCTCCCTCTCTCCCTAGCCCTTTTAACTCAGATATTCCACAATATTGCTGTAAAGATGCTTTCATATTCTGGTTTTGGTCGTTGACATGGAATAAAATAAAGCCGCACCAGCGTGTTTTTACACAGCGTGCTGGTGTTCCGCAACCAGAGGCGTCATGTCACATGTAACAACAGAGCATCAGCGTTTAGGGTAACTTATACACACACTATGTGTCAGAAATAAGAATACTCCAAGTATTGCCTTCAAAACAATTACAGCGGGTGAACTGAGTGTTGAGGTGCTTTTATTAGCTGCGCACATTTATACCACTCTTCCAACACAAGCAAAGTTGCTGTGTGATTAGAAATATGTTGGAGGAGAAAGTGAAGAGGAGTAGGAAGCAATTTGAGGCAGAAAGGCATGCAGAGCTTCCTTAGAAGGAGATGTTTGAATTTGCACTGGTCTTGGAAAGGAGGACGTCAAAAACCAATGTCAAAAACATCACACCCTTGTTCCACGATGACAGCTGTCCCTTTTATTCAGATGTTGATCCATCCTCTCTTGCTATCAATTGTACTGGCTCAGAGGAGGAACAACACAGACCCCCACTTCTCATTCGGATATTTTACACAGAACATAAGGTGGAATAAAGGCATACGTTTCTACCTTGAACAGGTTGTGTAAAAGAGGCTTCTCTCTTGCTCTCTCACACACACTTTCTTGCTCTCTGTGTTGAGCTACAACATGTTACTCCTGAAATACTAGTGATCCTGATCCCTTCTGCTCTCCAGACCTGCCTTAGCCATTCTGATGCTCTGCTTCTGACTTTGTGCCTGCTGAGGATGGCCCCACATGGACAACATAAACATGCACTTAGAAACCATGAAGATAGCTTTGGACTGCAGTTAATACAAACAGTTTTGTTACGATGGCTTAGGCCCACAATAGCCATGATATATTTAGGACTGTAGTTGCCATGAACAGTTTTGCACTCAAGTCTCCATCAGTGAACAGTTGATAACTTCAACAAAGTAGACTTCATGTTCAAAATTTAATGAATTTCCTGGTAACACAATTGCAATTTTTGACCACATAGCACACAGTTATAGAAGCATGTTACTTATAAATGCACTATCAGCTGTCACTCAGATGAGAATGGGTTTCCTTTTGTGTCTGGTTCTTCTTCAGGTTTCTTCCTCGTGTCATCTCAGGGAGTTTTTCCCTTGTCACCATTTCTGGCTTGCTCGTTAGGGATTAATTTCTAAATTCATACATGTTGAATTTATATCCAGAATTTATATATTGTTCTAAAGCTGCTTTGTGACATATTAAAAGCATTCTAAAAATAAAATTTAATTGAATTCAGATATTTCCCAATGAACTGTGAGCTGAATAACATCTTACATGTATTCAAATTGCTCACACTGCAATAGATTACACTTAGCAATGCCAATGGGAGCCATGCTAAATTTATATCCATATTATATCCTTTAATCCTTTAGAGAGTCAGTACACAAATATGTGCAGATCTTTATAACCAGTAAAGACAACATAATAAAACTGCTGTATTACCTTAAAACCATATTTGTTTGTTGATTTTTAAAACCATATTTTTTTGAGGACATATAAGCAAAAGAGATAAAATCGTTTTGTATTGCTGCTGAAAGCAAGATTCTCCCTATTCTACAACGCGCTCCATTTTTGTACTGAGGGGTCTAAACATAACAGCCAAAAGCAGGTCTTTCCCAGTATATCAATAGAAATAATTTAACCAATCAGAAAATATAATTCCCTACATGTCGATGTATTTAGATGCAAAAGCCACTGAAGGAATCCCCTGGTAAAGCACCTTTGATACTTACAAAGTTGCTTTTTAATCACAGGTTTTATTAACTCTGGAACAAAATGGGTATCAACATAATCCTTGATACACATAAAGAATCAAATCAATCTGTAAACAGTTTTTTTTTTTAAATCCTGACAATATTTATTTCACAAACTGCCATAAAACATTTGTGTTCTTGCTCGTTTTTGAAGCCGGTCCATTATTTGCACTCCCATATGACGTCATCATCCACTGATCAATTATTATTTATTTAATTTCTCAGTTATTATCAATTATTACTCCAGTTTCCATACTGATCTTTTGTTTTCCCCCTGACACATTACTCCAGGCTGTGTGCGCGTGTGTGGGGGGGAGACAAGACCTCACATAGAGTTAATATACAAGGTGGTAAAGGTTGGCTTAGCTAAGAGGGGAAAAATGTTTCTATGAGGGGAGAGCAGCGAGACTTGGGACAGGGGAGACTTGGGACAGTTTGTATTCCCATAAATTAAATTTCAACCAATCAGGTTTTAGATTACATCAGAAATTAGATGCTGCGCCTTAGAGTAACCTACTTCCTTTGGAGTCACGAAGCTGGACACTGCAGCAAGGTATGTACAGTTAAATATTGTCAACCAAAACTTGTATTTTCTACTTTGCAGTCCACCTCTATTCTATGGTGTCGTCATGTCTGCTGGTGAATTCAGGATTTGTTAGGAATTAAAAGCACGTACCCTAGATTTACCATATACATCCACTATTATTTATTAAACATAAATTCTGGGGAAAACAAACAAACAAACAAAAAAACATTTAAGGACTTTATTAAATGGCCAAATGGAAAGAGTTGGGAAAGTTCATATTACAGGGTTTGTTTTTTTTCTCGTGGTTTACAAATATAAAATTGTTTAAAAATTGTTGTTAAAATGTGGGAGTGTACCTGCATTAAGCTTATTTAATTCCTTCTTTATAACTGTTTTGTCTTTTCAGGTTTGGGTAAACTGCCTTTTTTTTTTTTTTTTTTTATTATAGTTGTACCAGCATTGTATGTTCATACAGTTCATGTGTTACAATTTTTGATAATAAATACAAATTAAACATGTAGGCCTAGGTATTTAATTTTGTTCCATGTCTCCCCACTATGTCCCATATCGTCATGTCTGCCCACAAAAAATAATGACAGAAAAAGTGAAGCCTGCAAGCCAGTATATGTGACAAACTGAGAAACTAATGTTGTGGCAAGAGGGTACAGTAAATACTCTCTAATGCAATACGAATGAGACTGCTACCTGCAAAGAATTTCACACAATCTGCAAAAACTGAAAACTTGTCCCAAGTCTCCCTGCTCTCCCCCAGCCTGACATGAAGGATGAGGCTGATACTGAACTGAATTACACCTTTGTTGGACCAATTGCACCTCCAGCACCTCATTCTGGTGGATGGCTCTTTTCTTTACCAGACTGGCATGACCTGGAAGAGTCTTACCTTTCCTACAAAAGAGTATACTTTTGACACTGTGGCTATCAAACTCAGAATAAAAAAGTGTATCTTTCAGCATAAAGTATGAGGTGCATCCTACTATAATAATAATAATAATAATAATAATAATAATGTTGGATTTAGCCAAATTAACATCATTCAAAATGGAAGACGTTTTATGCTAATTAGGTTACCTGATATGCAGATTAGGTAATTACATTCATTAAATTTGAAATCTACAACGTGCACTGTGCTATTTTACAAAATTATATGGGTTTAAGCCATAATAATAAAGTTGTGGTTATTTGCAGAATCCTCTGTACATAGATTTAAAAAAAAAATTATGTACATTTTGTGATAGACGCATGTATATACCATAGGTCTACCAGGCACATTTCCAAAGAAGCCTCACGATTACTTACCTTTATGGCGGATGGCGGCACACACAGTTGCAGCAGTTCAGTGTCTTTGCGGTCAGTGCCATGTATGGCTGTTTTTGTACGTGACGTTTATTGTTTTGGGTATGTTCTGTCGGGCGAATCACATCTACAGCAGGCATGATCTCCTCAAGATCGGACTTTGTTATGAACGATGCGTAACAAGAGAGTTCCTCCACACACACAAGATTCCGGTGAAGTTAACAAGGAGCCCCGGCTCTCCATGGATTACCATCCCAGTAGGGAGGAGGCGCAGGCGGCATAGAGAGAGGAGGCAAAAGCAAGGCTGCAGGACTGGCGGGTTAGCTACAGAGGCAGCCATTCAAACCACCGCTTCCCAGCCTATTTTTCATGAATGCCAGATCCCTCGTGAACAAAATGGATGAATTGAGGCTACAGACTGCAGCGAACAACACCGTGAAGGATTCATGCATTCTGCTCATCACAGAGACCTGGCTTCACCAATCCATTCCAGATTCTGCCATTGAGCTAGCAGGCTACACCACACAGCACCATGACAGAACAGCAGACTCCAGTAAGAGCAGAGGAGGGGGGCTCTGTGTGTACATGAACAGCTGGTGTACCAACACAGTGATTGTAGACAGTCACTGCTCTTCAGAGTTAGAATATCTGACTGTTAAATGCAGGCCCTTTTATCTCCCAAGGGAGTTCATCGTGGTCTCAATAATGGCTGTTTACATACCACCGGATGCTAATGCTAGCTCAGCTATCATACTTTTGCATGGAAACATCACCAACAAGCAGAGTACGTATCCTGATGTCATGAATATAATAGCAGGGGATTTTAATCATGCGGACTTAAAGGCAGCACTCCTGAAATTCCACCAGCATGTTAAGTGTGCTACAAGGGGAGATAACACCCTGGACAAGGTTTACTCTAACATCAAACTGGGCTATAGGGCCAGACCACTACCACACCTAGGCTAGTCCGACCACCTGTTGTTGCTTTTAATCCCCGCATATGCCCCCCTCAGGAAAACTGCTCCTATCATCACTAAGACTGTTGCCACATGGCCGGAGGGTGCCTCCCAGCAGCTGCAGGATTGCTTCGAGAGGACCAACTGGGGGGGTCTTTGAACATCAGGACCTGGAGGTGTTCACAGACAGTGTCCTATGCTACATTAAGAACTGTATACACACTGTCATGGTGGACAAATGCATCCAGGTCTACCCCAATCAGAAGCCCTGGGTGACATGGGAGGTCCAGCAGCTGCTAAAAGAGAGGAACACCGCCTGGTGGTCTGGCAACAAAGACCTCTACAGCACAGCTCGAACCAACTTAAAGAGGGGCATCAGAGAGGCCAAGGCAGACTACAGGAGGAGGATAGAGGACCATCTGAGCAGTAACAACAGCAGGCAGGTGTGGCAGGGAGTCTAGCATCTGACCAACTACAGGACCAACCTTGGAGCTGCTGAAGGTGACCCCGCGCTGGCAGAGGAGCTGAATACCTTCTTTGCCCGCTTCAAGGTCACAGCACCAGAGTCAGCACCACTACACCATACAGCATACAGCAGCGTAAACCTCACAATTGAAGAGCATGAGGTGAGGCGGACGCTGCGGGCCGTCAACCCGAGGAAGGTGGCTGGTCCTGATGGCGTCCCGGCTCCCAGTACCGGCTCCCCCCAGGGCTGTGTGCTGAGTCCCTTGCTCTACTCCCTTTACACACACGACTGCTCCCCTGTCCATCACAGCAACACCATGGTGAAGTTTGCAGATGATGCCACAGTGGTGGGGCTTATCCCCGGGGGGGGGGGGGGGTGCCTACAGAGATGAGGTGGAGCGGCTGTCAACGTGGTGTAGAGGCAACAACCTGCTCCTCAACACCTCAAAGACCAAAGAACTCTTCATAGACTTCAGGAGAAAGAAAACAGAGGTACCACCACCATCACTGCAGAGACTGTATTTCCTGAGAATACTCAGGAGGAACAACATCACACAAAGACTGCTGGTATCCTTCTACCGTGCCTCCATTGAGAGCATACTAACACACTGCATGTGTGTATGGTACACCAGCTGCACAGCGGCTCAGAGGAAAGCGCTCCAGTGGGTTATCAACACCGCCCAAAAGATCGTCAGCTGCCCTCTTCCCACACTAGAGGAACTACACAGTTCTCGTTGTCTCAAAAAAGCCCAGAACATTATAAAAGACACCTACCATCCCGGTCATTCCCTGTTTGAATTGCTGCCTCCAGGCAGACGGTACAGATCAATACACGCAAGGACAAACAGACTCAGATACAGTTTTTATCCAACTGCAATAATAACCCTCAATGCTGCTAAATAATGTGCAATACAAAACCTGACTGTGAAACAGACCAATGTAATGACAAAGTATGCATGTCTGCAGATGTATGTTCATATGGTTACTGTCTGTCCGTACTGTCTTTTTTTTTGATGACTGGATGTGTTCGTAATGACAGGAAGTACAGTATGCATGTTTGTAGATGTATGTTCATATGACAACTGTGTGTCTGTACTGTCTTTTTTTGTAATGACTGGGTGTGTTTGTATGTTCATGTATGCTGCTAATACTGTTACATGTTTTCTATGTATTCTTGTTAACTTAAATTATATTTTAGAGACTCAATGAATGAGGCACTGACTGGAGAGCACTTTAAATTTCGTTGTACTTGTGACAATGACAATAAAGACCTATTCTATTCTTTAAATTATGATATCTCTGGAGCTAATTGTTCAATTTTGATGAATACAAACTAAAAATGTGTTTGTTTTGATTCTTTTTAAAAGATGGCTAGTTTCATTTATTTGAAATTTGCACTTGATATTGCTATTATATTTCCAAATATGGCAGAGTAAAAGACAAAAATAGTAATGGCTTTTCACACTAATGCAGGTTTTCCAAATGTAATTGAGGTGCTACAATGTACGCGTGTAGCCATAAAATGTAAAGTACATAAAGTTATCCCAGATTTGCTTCTTTGATGAACTACTTGTAAAACTGCCAAATAAACACTTGTTTTTACTCTACTTCATGAAACAAAATGTGTTAGCCATTTGGGAAATGCATCTGGATTCTTTATGGTGGTGTAGTTATAGGACTGTACTAGATCTTGTTGGATGCTGTGCAGGTTCTTGATCTAGACGTTGGCTATGCCATTTATCCCTGGTGCCTTTCAGTTCTGCTCTTACTGATCCCTTTGTAATTGGATCAAATGTTGCTCCTTCACTGTGCATCTTCTCATTCTCCCAGATCTGGGCACATGCTGTTTAACCCTCTGGGGTCTGAGGGTATTTTCTAGCACTCTAATGATTTTGACACGCTCTGATTTTATCATCAATTTCAACAAATCAAAGCAATATTTTCAAAGTCATATGACTTTTTTTGTATTCAGCACAAGTTCAGCTACAATAATATCTCTGTAGCATGTATGTCATGATTGTACTTTAAAAAAACAACAACAGATAAATGAAGATGTAAAAAGCAGTTTTAGAACTGTGTTGGAATGTGTGAAAAAAACATGACCACAAGACTATTGTGTCGAACCATTTTGGTCACTTGAGGTGATTCTGTTCAGTCTTAGGAATGTATCAAACACAAAAACTTAAATCTGCTCCATTGATTTGGACCATTAACTGGCCATCAAAAAATGTATGTCCTATTGTTTTGGGATAAAGGTTTGGCAGTGGGAGGGGTATTCAATAAGAAGAGTAAAAAATTTATATTGCATTCAAATAGGGAGAATGAAAACCCCTCCCACTGCCAACTCTTAATCCCATCAGATTAACTCTTAATCCCCATCAGATTAACTCTTAATCCCCATCAGGACAAGTCACAATGGATAAGGTCATGTTTTTTTTCACACATTCCAACACAGTTCTAAAACTTTTTTACAACATCTTCATTTATCTGGTATTTGACTTTATTTTGGTATTTGACTCTATTCAGTATGTCTTGAAATTAATTCTTGTACTATTTTACTCAGTTCAAAGCCACAGCCAACTCTGTTACACAATTACTCTGTAATTTTGCTCCCACTCCAATTCCAAATTTCACTCTCTAGACTCAAAATAGAGCAAAATTAACTATTTTGAGGAAAATACTTTTAACTCTGGAAAAAATTGCTCAGTCATGTTTCCTGTGTATGCACTACAGCACACGCATACCAACTGGAGTTGCTCATCGGAAATAGAAGAAATATTTACACTGACTCAAGCTGATCTGTGACTGGATTGAGTCGAAGTTTAAAAAAAAAAAAAGGCACCGTCCATCATCAGTGTCTCAGTTCTCAAGATTGAACTGAATCGCTGTCCTGAATCATGAACTGAATCATGAATTGATTCACTGTCCTGAAATCATCCGCAGTGCATAAAATCCACGTGCCATGTCACAACAAGTTTTACCTCCAAATAGCCAAAACTATGTCTGACAGATTTTATCCTGTTTACAGTGGGCGTAAGCAAAATTGGTTTCCTGAGAGAAACCAATTGAAACCGAAAGAGTGAAAGTGATTATCATGCCGTTACCACGTTTATAGTCTTTTATGAATGTGTAAGCACGCAGTTAGCGCTTCGACTCAGATGTGACTGAGGAAGGTGACAAGTTTTATGTTTCATCTAATTTAGGTAATTTAAAAACTATAATATTATTTGGCAGTG
>JAPEKL010000016.1:20892902-20904139 GCA_028877455.1 Bagre pinnimaculatus
CTTTTTTGAGATGTGTTGCTGTCATGAAATTTCAAATGAGCCAATATTTGGCATGAAATTTCAAAATGTCTCACTTTTGTCATTTGATATGTTGTCTATGTTCTATTGTGAATACAATATCAGTTTTTGAAATTTGTAAATTATTGCATTCCCTTTTTATTTACAATCTGTACTTTGTCCCAACTTTTTTGGAATCGGGGTTGTACTTCCACCCCTCCAATTGCACACTTCAAGTTTGCTGTGAGCCCAGCACACCTCAGCGACCTCAGGACCGCCCTAAGGTGCTGTAAATGCTGCTCCCAATCATGACTATAAATGATTATATCATCTAAGTAGGCATCCGCATATGCATTGTGGGGATGGAAAATTCGGTCCACGAGATGCTGAAATGTCACTGGAGCCCCAAAGAACCCAAAAGGAAGGGTGACACATTGGTGTAAACCAAACAGACTGGAAAAAGCCATTTTCTTGTGGGATAATGGAGTCAAGGGGATCTGCCAATATCCCTTTGTTAAATCCAGTGTCGAGTAAAAGCAAGCTGTGGCCAACTGATTGAGCAGTTCATCAATGCGAGGCATCAGATATGCATCAAATTTAGACACTGCATTGACTTTCCTATAGTCCACACAGAACCGGACCAACCCATCGGTCTTGGGAGCCAAGACCACTGGGCTGCTCCAGTCGCTATGCGACTCCTCAATTACTCCCATCTCAAGCATAGCCTTGAGTTCAATCTGAACCACATTTTTCTTGTGCTTGGGGCACCGATACGGGTGGCTGCACACCACCACCCATAGGGTAGTCTTGTTGTGGTGCTCAATGAGGTCAGTGTGACCAGGGAGGGGTGAGAACACACCGTAGAATTCCTCCTGCAACCTGATAACCTGTGCTCTCTGGGATGGTGAGAGGTGGACTCCACAGGGGACCGGGGTGAATTGGACCATGCTTTTTGGACTTAACTCAGAACCCAGCTCCACTCTCTCCAGAACTACCACCGGCAGAGCCACAGGAACCTCCTCTCTCCATGGTTTTAGAAGATTGAGGTGGTAAATTTGACATGTGTCTCCTCTATCTGGACATTTAGTCGACTTCCACAATTCACCATGTGACCTCAAAGCGTCCTTGCCACTTGATGTGGGCAGTAAAATGAGCATCTTATCTCCCAGTGCAAATTCCCTTTGCTGTATCCCTCTGTTGTACAGGTAAGATTGACGTTCTTGAACCTCTGACTGATTCAGACTCCATGGCGGCGTTCATTCCTCAGTCCTGGGTTTCAGCACCAGTGTAACAATTCTCTGACTTTGGGGGAACAGAGCAACTGGAAGCAGGCTTCAAAGCAAGTGTTTTCTTTTTACTTTAACACTTTTCAGTGACTTCTAACGACACATAAATACACTATACACATAAGCAACAGGGTGTTGCAGCTCTTGCTCTCATTTCTGACTGTATGCAAGAGACAAAGTTTAATAGACAGCCAGTAATTAGACACAGATGCACCTCATCACATTTTACCTACTGGTTCAACCTCATTGTTCACCACTGGCACTCGACTACGCCCCTGCTGCCACAGTTACAGTATTATCTCAGCTTTTCTCTAGTTTTAGTCTACAATAATTAGACATTTAAGCAGAGCTCTTCAAACCATGTAACATCATAAGTCTTATATCAACAGATGGCTCCATAGTTCAAGTTAATTTAGCCAATTTAATTCTGCAAAAATTAAGTGTTGCACAGGGCCTTGCTTTCATGTGTTAAAACCTGTAGCAGTTAAACAGTACAGATCTAAATCTACACTTAATACCAGCATCACATATTGATCTACATTTGATATATACACCCTAACATCCAACTATAAGTATAAATAGGACCATGAACACACATGTATAATGTTTAATACTGCACATCTAAATTAAGCTGCATGCCATTAGCTTTAAATTTTGTAAAATGGGCCCTACAAAAGGCAGACCACTTAAACGAGCATTTTCTAATGTTACGTGCTTAGAAAAGTACTAGATGTACATTAATAATGTTCTGTGACCTCAATAATAATAAAATAAATGAACAAAACTTACCAAAATTATTTTAAAATGACTAAAACTTTTAGATTCTAGATCAATCATGTTGCTGTGTTCTTCTTACTCTATGTAGTCAGTTGAATATAGAGGCAGAAACAGTGGTGGCTGGTCAATATAGGGTGCGAGAGTGCTGCCCCCTTTCCAATTATCCAAATGAGAAAGACTATGTGATATTAAATAATAGATACTTTTGCTTAATTAATTCATATGTCAAATTTGTTGACTCATCCTACTTCAACCTGCATCCATCTAATTATTTTAACCCATTTTTGAACTGTATTTATTGAAATTTTATGTGAACACATACACTTTCTGTATACTGCCACCTGCTGGGGCACCAGCCAAATGAGTATGTATGTGGCTACACAAACTTTTGGTGATCAGGTGACCTGAGACCGCGTTTTCATTAGCAGGTTCAAGATTTGGCCTGGGGCACAGCAAAGTGCGCCCCGGGCACGTCTTGTTTTATTAGCAGCCAGCTGGAATTGTTTTTAAGTTTGTTTGTTTTTTCCAGGTGATTGGACAGTTTTTACGGACCTTCATATTTGTGGCTGGCACTCACTGCTGCTTGTTAGACTGGAGTTTTCACAATATGGCAAGTTCAAGTGGACCAGTGGAGAAAGAAAATTCTGTTATTTCTTTACAGAAACATCCTTTTACATGGTGTACACTGGAAGAAAAAAGAGAATAAAAGAACTTGGAATGGACCAGCCCATTTAAACATTAAGAGGCAGGTGATTAGGGACAGGCTTATACTCATGGCTTCTCCCGCCCTTGTTATGACAAACAGAGCTGGCGAGCTGGATAGATGATGATGAAGAATGTGATCATGTAGATTTTGTAGATCATATTTAATGACATGCTTTCTTTCATCCTACCTTTTTTGGTTTCTTTAAATAAAGGTTTTCCTCATAATGTGAATATCTCTTAATACAAACTCAATAAAAACTCAACTAAAACTAGCTCTTAATTCCTCAAAAATAAAAATCAAATTAAAGTTACTTATGCACTCCAAAAACTAGACTGACATGAAAACAAAAATGAAAGACTATAATAAAAATTAATGAAATTTTCAAAACTACAATAACTCTGCCCCGATACTGCCCAATGTTTTTTAGCTCCAGCTGCCACTGTCTATGAAAGTCTGATTATTGCGAGATTAAATTCTTATATCCTGAGATATGATGGCCTACATGGGACCCAGCTGCCACCCAATGGGGAATTCATTTCTACCCCATGCCCACTGTTGCCCAGACAACCCAGTGGTAGACCATTTGGGTCCCAGATGGGCATGCTAGCTGGGGAGGGACCTTCTCAAAACAAAAAATGAAATTCACTACATTCTTGACCTGAGAGCAACACTCCATGCACTGAGTCACATAACACAGGAGAATTTGCTACAGGCACAAGAATGTCAATCCTGCCTGTAGAACAGAGGGACATGGCAAAGACAATTTGTACTGGGAGATAAGATACTCATTTTACTGCCCACGTCAAGTGGCAAGGACCCTTTGAGGTCACATGGTGAATTGGGGAAGTCAACTATGAGGTCAAATGTCCAGATAGAGGCGACACATGTCAAATTTACCACCTCAATCTCCTAAAACCATGGAAAGAGGAGTTTCCTGTGGCTCTAACAATGGTAGTTCTGGAGATGGTGGAGCTAGGAATGGAGACAAGTCCAAAAAGTGTGGCCCAATTCTCTCCAGTCCCCTGTGGAGACCACCACTCACCATCCCAGAGAGCACAGGTTATCAGGTTGCAGGGGGAATTCTGCGGTGTGTTCTCACCCCTCCCTGGTTGCACTGACCTCATAGAGCATCACATTGAAACTACCCCGGGGTGGTGGTGCACAGCTGCTTGTATTGGCACCCTGAGCACAAAATAAATGTGGACTATAGGAAAGTCAACACAGTGTCCAAATTTAATGCATATCCGATACCTCACATTGATGAACTGCTTGATCGGTTAGGCATGATTCGCTTTTACTTGACACTGGATTTAACAAAGGGATATTGGCAGATCCCCTTGACTCCATTATCCCACAAGAAAACATCCTTTTCCACTCTGTTTCATGAACACCAATTTGTCAGCCTTCCTTTTAGGCTGTTTGGGGCTCCAGTGACGTTTCAAAATCTCATGGACCGAATCCTCCATCCCCACCATGCGTATGCCACTGCACATTTAGATGACGTTATTATTTATAGTAATGATTGGCAGTGGCATTTCCAACATCTAAGGGCTGTCCTGAGGTCTCTGAGGCATGAAGGGCTTATAGCAAACCCAAAAAATTGTGCAATTGAACGGGTGGAAGTACAGTATCTGGGCCTCCACTTGGGTCATGGGCAGGTGTGTCCCCATATTGATAAGACTGCAGCAATTGCAGCCTGCCCGAACAAAACCTAAGACCCAAAAGTGGGTGAGGCAGTCCCTGGGGCTGGCTGGCTATTATAGGCGGTTTGAGCCTAACTTTTAGAACATGACCAGCCCGATTGACCTCACTAAAAAGGGTCCACCAGATCCGGTCCCATGAACGGAGCTGTGCAAACAGACTTTTGCTCATGTAAAAGCGGCTTTGTGTGGGAGCCTGCAATTGCATTCTCCTGACTTCTCTCCCTTTTGTTTTACAGAACAACGCATCAAAATTACCACCCTTCAACTGCCGACGACTTGCACTATGAATGCTTCCAGCAGAAAGGTCTACATTTTCTCCACCTCATCGCTTGCAGTCTTCTGCCTAAGATCTCTGAACTCAGGTTGACTGCTAGCCATTCAAGGGCCATTGTGATTGTAGTGAAAGAGACCTGGGTGGATAATACAGTGAGCGATGCTGAGATTAAACCACCTGGGTATTTATTGACTAGAAAGGACCATACTAAAGATGGTGGTGGAGTTTGTCTCTATATACGCTGTGATCTGGCTTTTAATCCTTGCATAGATTTAGACAAACACAGTTTAGAGGCTACACGGGTGGACATTTTGCTTCCCAAAACCAAGCCTATCTTGGTGGGAGTATGTTACAGACCCCCTACACACAATAACTTTTATGAGACCCTGGAGGATGTACTTGCTTTGTGTGACCGGGTTATGGAAAGAGAAATCATAATTCTTGGTGATTTTAATACAAATCTTCTCAAGCCTAGATCAAATTGTGGACTTTTGAATGCATTTAGGACTCTCTGTAGAATGTTTGATCTGACACAGTTGATAACAGAGCCCACAAGGATTACAGAAACCAGTGAGTCATGTGTTGATTTGATATTTGTTTCTGATAGGGATAGAATCACACAACCTTGTGTAATCAGTATTGGTATCAACGACCATATGATGACATATTGTACTCGGAAGATGGTAAAACATGCAATTGGCATGCATAATACTGTCCGAATCTGATCTCTCAAAAATGATAATATTTCAGATTTTCAGCAGGAACTCAATGGTGTAAACTGGGCTGAAGTGGTCGATAGTGATAACGTCCAGGTTGCTTGGACTAAATTCAAGGAACTATTCATGAAGGTTCTTAACCAAATTGCTCGAATTAAACAGGTTAGACTGAAACAGAGGACTGAACCCTGGATTTTTCTTTCTTGGTAGCAGACGGAGAAAGTGTTAGTAAAATAGTTCTTAGTATTAGTCAAGGAAAGGCCACTGGTCTAGATTCTCTACCAGCAAAATTTCTTCAAGATGGTATACATCAAATCAAAGCCCCTCTGACTCATGTTATCAACTTGACCATACATCATGGCAAAATACCTGCTGACCTGAAGATGGCTAGAGTTGTACCTCTTCACAAAAAGAACTCTAAAACCGATGTGGGAAACTTCAGACCTGTTTCAGTAGTAAATGTGGTTTCAAAAGTTTTGGAACAGGTTGTTTACAATCAGCTGGAGGTGTATCTGAAAGAAAACCACTTGTATGATTACCAATCTGGTTTCTGTTCGTCTTTTTCGACCAATACATGCTTGACTAACTTCATTAGAAAACAAATGGACAAGGGTTTTTATACTGGCATGGTGCTTCTCGACCTTCAAAAGGCATTTGATACTGTCGATCACAATAGTCTTTTGATAAAATTGTGGTCAATAGGCTTTAATGACTTCTCTTCTCTTCTGTGCAATGGTTCAGTTCATATTTGTCCAGATGTAGTCAGGTGGTTGATGTGAATGGTGTTCTTTCAGACTCCAAAGATATAATATGTGGTGTCCCTCAAGGGTCAATACCGGGGCCTCTTCTCTTTTTGGTGTATGTGATATGATATGGAAAGGGCCGTGTTTTGTAAACTTTTTCTTTAATGCTGATGACTCGGCTCTATTGGTATCTGGAAAATCGGTTGATACGATTGAAGCAAAGTTAAGTTCTGAACTGGAAAGGGTGAAGGAATGGCTAATTGACAGCAAACTTTCTCTTCATTTGGGCAAAATGGAATCTATTCTCTTTGGAAGTAGAAAGAATATTAGGAAGGGGTCCCAGATTAATATATCCTGTGGTGACAAGTTAGTTGGAGCCAAAGAAAATATCACATATTTGGGGTCTGAGCTTGACCAAATATTAAATGGCGAAAACATGGGCAAAAGAGTAATACAGAAATCTAATGTGAGATTGAAATTTCTGCACCGACAATCCAAACACCTGACTCCATCAACTCGACGTACTCTGGTTTCAGCTCTGGTGCAAAATTACTTTGACTATGTCTGTTCCTCTTGGTATTATCCCTTACAAAAAAGAACTAAAGACAAGCTTCATGTATACCAAAACAAGCTGATCCATTTTGCGTTGGGTCTCCCTCCTAGGTCACACTTGAATATTTCTGATTTCAAAAAGTGGGTTAGCTCCCTGTCTGACACATTGGTGTGAACCATATTTATAAAATTATACATGGTCTCTCTGCACCTTATCTTACATCCAATATTGTTTGAGGGGCTGATGTACATTCTTACTATCCTCATTTTTGCCAATACAGTTTAATGATCCCTAAGTTCAAGAGTCATGGTCAAAAATCCTTCCTGTTCAACGCTTTGAAACAGTGGAATTGTCTGCCACCTCAGACAGTCAATTCAGAACTTTCAGTGTTTTAAAAGGACTGTTAAAAGGCACTTCTTTTTTTAATTACTTAATTCATAATTGTCATGCTATTTTTTTTCGTAATATTTCTGCTGATGTCCTAGTCATTTGCTTATGAGCGATTTCCATTGTTGGTATTTCTAACCTTGTTCCTGTCATCTTGAAACTTTACTGTAGGACCACAATGGCAATAAGTGCATTTTACACTTTTTATGTAATCCTTGGTTTAGTTTCATGTTTTTCAGTTGTGGTATATATGCATATGGTATAGCTGATTTGCACATTATTTTACCTTAATAAATTCAATCAATCAATCAATCAATCAGACTGAGGGTTGGGGGCTATTTTGTCCCAGGTGGTGGTGGAGGAGGATGAGCGCTCAGTGCTATACATCAGCTGCAAGCTCTCCATGCGAGATTCAAAGTACAGCACCATAGAGAAGGAGTGTCTGGCCATCAACTGGGCAGTCCTCACCCTCCAATACCACCTGCTAGGATGCCCATTCACCCTCTGGTCCAACCATGCCCCTCCCCAGTGGCTCTACTGCATGAAGGATGCCAACGCGTGGATTACTCATTGGTATCTGGCCCTTCAGCCCTTTAAATTCGAGGTGGTCCACAGGCCAGGGGTGCAGATGGTGGTGGTGGATTACCTCTCCCACCGGGGGTGGGGGATCAGGTGCAGGCCGGATGGCTTGGAATAACCCTGACATTTAAATCACAGCTTTCATGCATGTTGGCATGCTCTCCACCAATGTTTCATGTTGCTCTCGGGTGACTTTATGAAACTCCTGGTGCAAAAATTCAATCAGCTCATCTTTGTGTGATAGCTTGTGACCATTCATCTTCCTTTTGATCACATTCCAGAGATTTTCAATGGGGTTCAGGTCTGGAGATTGGGCTAGCCATGACAAGGTCTTGATCTTGTGGTCCTCCATCCACACATTGATTGACCTGGCTGTGTGGCATGGACTATTGTCCTGCTGGAAAACTCAATCCTCAGAGTTAGGGAACATTGTCAGAGCAGACGGAAGCAAGTTTTCTTCCAGGATAACCTTGTACATGGCTTGATTCATGTGTCCTTCACAAACAAAAATCTGCCCCATTCTAGCCTTGCTGAAGTACCCCCAGAGCATCATCAATCCTCCACCAAATTTTTCAATGGGTGCAAGACACTGTGGCTTGTAGGCCTCTCCAGGTTTCCATCTAACCATTAGATGACCAGATGATTTGAAAAGCTGAAAGTTGGACTCATCAGAGAAGATGACCTTGCTCCAGTCCTCTCTGGTCCAATCCTTATGGTCTTCAGCAAACCTCAGCCTGGTTCTTCTTTCCTTCTCATTGATGAAGGGCTTTTTTTTAGCTTTACATGACTTCAACCTCACCCGGAGGAGCTTGTTTCAAACCATCCTTACTGTGCACTTAACCCCAACTGCCATTTGCCATTCTTTTTGGATGTCACTTGATGTCATCATGTTGCTGAGTGATATTTGAAGGAGTTGATGATCATCCTGGTCAGTGGTGGAGAGTCGTTTTTGCCCTCTGCTAGTCTGTAACTTTGTTTTCTCCAATGTCTGCTACTTGACCTTGTTCTTATGAACTGTCTTTGAAATTTTGAGGATGGAAGCAACCTAACATTCACTGTATCATTCTGCCAATAAAACCAGAATTGAACCCTTCTTTTTCTCATGCAAAGCTTTTCTTTTTAACCCTTTTGGCATGGTGAATAGATATTTTTGTATCCCAATTACATTACATTAATGGCATTTAGCAGACGCTCTTATCCAGAACAACATACAAAATCTCAGAGCAGTTGGGCATTAGATGTCTTACTCAAGGGCACTTCAGCCATTTCTGCTGGTCTAGGGAATCAAACTGGCAACCTTTCAGGGTCAAAGCTGCATCTCTAGCCATTAAGCCATGGCTTTCTCCAATTAAATTTAAGGTACCACTAGCACTGTTTTTACTGTCCAAACTGGTCCTATTGCAAGAGAATAGGGATGACCACAGGAGTGTTTTTATACTTTTCCTTGTTAAATAAGATTTGATTTAGGTGATCACCTAATCAGTACCTCATGAAGTAAAATGAGGTGTGCTTGAGTTGGAATTTCAGCACAGACACTGGAATGAAATGGCTGCCATATATAGAGATGCTGATTTAGGAAAAATAGAAGTGGTCTCTTAATTTTTTTCCAAAGCTGAGTTGTTATTCTATGCAGAGATGAAGAGTTCCATCACTGGAGTTACAGACCAAGCCAAGAACCCAGAGCCCAGGTGGACAGCCTCCTATGCATCACTCAGAGGTGGCTCCAGCCTGACCAACTAATCCCTGCTGAAACTGTGGAGCAGGTCACCTTTTACTGCTTCTTGTTGGGCCTCCCTGGTGAGGAGAGAAGGGCTGTGGGAATGAAAGCTGCTGGCACCCCCAGAGAAATGGTCTCCACACTGGAGTGTGCACTGGCCACCCTAGAGATGGGAGGGAAGAGGATCCTGTTCCAGCATGAGCCCCGTCGCACCTCGGGGGCAGGGGTCTGCAGTCCTCACCTCAGGATGAGCTCATGCCTACAGAGCTAGAGCACCACCCTGTAGTTAAGCTCACCATCTCCCACTGTCACCCTCAAGCTGGATGGTGCTCCACTATCAGCGCTGCTAGACTCGGGGAGCGTTATCACCCTAGCACATCCCTCTGCCCTAACTTGGACCATCCAACCCTGAGGAAGCCTGGCCATTACATGTATACATTGGGATGTGAGAGAAGTCCCTGCTACAGAGGTCCAGATAGGGAGCCAAAGAGGTGAGTGGCCCATAATGATTGGTCTAATTCCCAATCTCCCTGTGCCCCTACTTATAAGCAGAAACTGGCTGGGTTTTCCTGCCTTTCTGGGTGGGGAAGAGGAAGAAAAAGAAAAAGAATAAGAAGCCCTCCAGAAGGCTTCAACAGCCTTGCACTCCTCCAGCCTCCTGTGGGACCACATATTTGACAGAAGAAGGAGCAGCTGTAGAAGCTGAAGCTGAAAGTGAGTCCTCCCAATCCACTAACCCTTTCTCTACTCTGTCTCAGCAGACAATGAGAGAGGGAAACTTTAGGAGAGAACAAAAGGCAGATGACCAGCTGAAGCACTACTAGGGCCATGTGCCACAGGTCCATGGGGAGAACCTGCACCCAACCAGGAACTGACCACAGCCTATGTTATGCTGAAAAACTGGATGTTATACTACCACTGTCACTGCCATGGCAAAACCTGTGACCTCATCACCATGTCTAAAACCAGGATAGACTCCATCATATATCTAGCCCACTTCCACCCACTCAAAGGCCATCTGGGACCCCAAAACTCCCTGAAGAAGATCCAGGGCCAGTGGACCTCTCCTTACAGACTGGCCCCAGCCCCATTAATTTCCCTCCCCATCATTGGGGTGCCTTTTGAGCAGGTGGACATGGATCTAGTAGGGCTGCTGTCCAAGTCCACCTAAGGCCATCAGTACATTTTGGTGGTCATTGACTATGCAATCTGATACCCAGAGGCCATCCCTCTCTGTAAAGCCGCATCAAGAAGCATCATGAAGGAACTGATGCTCATCTTCAGCTGGGTGAGGATCCCCAAGTACCTGATCTTTGAACAGGGCACCCCTTTCATCTCTAAACTGATGGCGGACCTTTGTTGGCTGCTGCAGGTTAAGCACCACAAAACCTCTGTCTAACACCTCCAGACTGATGGCTTGGTAGAACAGTTCAACCAAACCCTCAAGTGGATGTTGAGATGGGTGGTGGATGAAGAAGGCCAAAATGGGGACCTACTCCTCCCATGCATCCTCTTTGCCATGCGAGAGACTCCTTAGATCTCTATAGGTTTTACACCTTTCAAGCTCTTTTTCAGCCAATGTCCCAGGGCACTGGCGTAACACAAGCACTTGGGGCCCCCCTGCAGGTACTTAGTGTGGGCCCCCCCCACCTGCCACCGCCTCCTTCCTTACTACTACTACTACTCCTATATATACGTATATATACATATAGATCCTATATATATATATACGTATAGATGTTTTGTTAATCCATTCATATTCAGTACACCAGCAGAGTAGGCTATCAAATCCATTTATT
>JAPEKL010000016.1:21183881-21196584 GCA_028877455.1 Bagre pinnimaculatus
GGCCGGTAAACCAGGGAAATGCAGCAAAAAAGAGGAGCCAGCATCCAAGGCTAGCTTAACTGTGGAGGCTATGACCATGCTTCTGGAACAACACAAAGAATCCCTATCTGCTGAATTTAAATCTGCTCTGGGAGTGATGGACTCTAAGCTAGATCAAATTCGTTCCTTGGCGGAAGACCATGGTCAACAAATATCCTCACTCGAATTATTTTCTGACGATGCTAGTCAACGATTACAAGAACTGGAAGCTATGTGTGCTAACCTGCATGATGCCAACTCTAAGCTAGCCGCAAAAGTATCCGACCTGGAGGGACGTAGCCGCCACTCCAATTTACGTATACTTGGCTTGCCCAAATCTATTGAAAGCGGCCGTCCAACTCAGTTTTTTGCAGAGTTTCTTGTTGAGGTCTTTGGAAAGGAACTACTACCAACTCCTCCAGAAATCGATCGAGCACACCGTAGTCTTACGGCCAAGCCCAAGGCAGGTGAGAGACCGCGTCCAGTTCTGTTGTGCATGCACAGGTACCAGATAAAGGATCTCCTAGTTTGCGAAGCTCACAAGAAAGGCATGATAATCTACCAGGGTCACAGCATTCGTGTGGTAGAAGATTACAGCCCAGACGTGCAACGCCAGTGGACCGAATATAAAGTCGTCATGGCTGAGCTTTACAAACAGGGTTTGCGACCTGCTCTCCTCTACCTGCGCATCACAGTGGCAATACACAGAAGCACCATCACTGTTGTTTTCAGGATCAGCTGACGCTCTGTAGGATTGCACACTTTAGATCTACATAGTCCAGCCAGTTATTTGTGGGCAGTTGCTGAGCTGCGAGCTGTACTTCACTGGTCAGGAGTGGTAGCAGGCAGGCAGCTCGCTGCTCATCCAGCCACCCCCACGCCTTCATGGCTCGCTCAAAGAGCTCCAAAAAGACCTCCGGGTTGCCGTGTGGCCACATCTTCATAAGAGTGACATGGGGGAACCCCGCAGACTCCAGGGCTGGTGCACCTCCTGGAGTGATGAGGTGCAGGAGTGTCTGGCATTCCTCTTGCTGGGCCTGCAGCAGGGCCTCAAAACGCCACTCCTGCTAAGTCTGCATTGCAACCAGCACCTGGTGCTGGTTTTGTCGGGCGGTGGCGAGAGCATGGACCAGCTCTTTAAACGGGGAGGACTCTATGGCGACAGTTCTCTTTCAGTGTCACGGGTTTCTGCACCAGTGTAACATTTCCCTGATCGTGGTGGACACTGGATGAACAAACAGACAGGTTCAGATTCACTTTTTGGTTTTGTTTCAAAACCACAACTCAAAAAGAAACACTTTTCAGCATACATAAATAATTATAACTACCCCAATGGGCAGGGGTGATTTCAGCCAGGGAAAGAAACCTCTCACTGCTCCTCTCCCCCTTTTATCTGCTACCAATCACTGCACACAAACAGCACATTAATCCACAACAGGTGCTTCCACTTTGCCACTCACATAGAATGTGAAAATAGAATGCCTTTATTGTCACTGCACAAATGTACAATGAAATTTAGTTCATCATAGGACAGCAAAGCCACTGTGCATACATGTGCACTGCCACTCTTGGGCACTTCAGCCCAAGGCCATTCCATGTTAACCTAACTGCATGTCTTTGGACTGTGGGGGAAACCAGAGCACCCGGAGGAAACCCATAAGAACACGGGGAGAACATGCAAACTCCACACAGAAAGGCCCCTGTCAGCCACTGGGCTCGAACCCAGAACCTTCTTGCTGTGAGGCGACCGTACTAACCACTTACACCACTGTGCTGCCCACCTTCCCTGGCTTCGCTCTCCATTCACAAACTGACCCTTGAACACAGCCCCACTGCCACAAGCATATCCACAGCTTTCCTGTAAGAGACAATGGGGGTCGCCATGACACCCGCCTGTCCCAGATGCCAGTTTTTGACTTCTGGTTTATGCAAGCAGCTATGGCTGTGGGAGCCAAATGTAGCCGAGCTATGACAACCATGTTTTAGTCAGAGGATAACATCTTTTTAAATGATGTCTTTTTCTGGGTCAACATGTGCGTGTTGGGTTGCCAAAACTCGCAAAAGCTTAAAGATATTATGAATGGAATCTGTTTTGAGCACAAATGGACTTGCAAGACATGTTGTCCAACACCATACTCATCTCATACTCAACACCATACTCAACATCGCTCATCTGTGCAAGCGATTCCTGTCTTTCCACTAACCACAGCATTTTGGACCGGAATCAACAACATTAATTTTATGGAACTGATGTTTAGATATTGTATGTTATTCAAACATTACACTCCAATACAGTCATTTAACTGATGTTTTTATTCAAAGCGACGAACAATAAGTGCAGGTAGTCTAGAGTGACCAGTGCTGAAGTACTAGTGTAAACAAATAGACTACAAATACCATCCAATATCTGGAATGATCAGGGAAGTTAAGAAGTTGAAGAAGCTTGGACAAGGAATTATTTAAGTATGGTATGTTTACTGTTTCCAAAGTTTGACAGCATCTGCATTAAAATGGTTAGCCTATGCTTCTCTCCTAGCTTTTGCTTCTTGAGCCTATACATACTGTATACTGTACATATTGTGCCTATATGGTATTTGGCAGATACTTTTGTCCAAAGCGACTTACAATATATAAACACTGGATTATTAGTAAACCAATACAATTGCCCAACTCTGACATAGCCTACCTTCCAAATGACAATTGCTGTATGACTGCAGGATTTCCCTTTTGTTGCTCTGGCTAGGCTTAACCTCAGCCTTTAAGCAAACACACTCGCCCTCTCTTTTACACATAATTTTGCCAATTTTATTACTGTGTAGATGATTGTATGCCTCTGTGTTTTTGTAGTTCCTTAGCTCCTCGCCATCAACACCCTCACTAAGAATAAAATAATTGACAATGCCAACGTAGTCGGGCCACAACTTCATGTCGTTTATCCATTCCGTGAGGGTGGACAGATTGGGGCACTTTGATCGTAGTATCTCCGGAGCACATCAGAAAATCGGACCCATGTAACCATCTTTTAGCCAACCTACATAGCAGTTAGCATTAGCTACAAATGTCAACACAATGGAGCAGAAGAAAATGACCAGCTTCCGCTATGACGCAGAAGTGAATCATGGGAAAGGTCAGAGTTCAGGAAAGTTGTGGATACACTGCTCTGCCAAAAAAAGTTGCACACTAATATTTAGTTGGACCACCTTTAGCTCTGATTACAGCATGCATTTGCCATGCCATTGTTTAAATAAACTTATGCAATGTCACAACATTTATTTCAATCCATAGTTGTATTATTTTTTTCACTGAAATCTTGTTTTGACAATGGGAAAGTCGAACCACTGCATAAACTATTCTCCAGCACATCCCAAAGATTCTCAGTGGGGTTAAGGTGGGGACTCTGGTGGCCAATTCATGTGTGAAAATGATTCCTAATGCTTAATGAACCACTCTTTCAGAATCTGAGCCTTAATTTTATACCCGTGCCATCAGGGAAGAAAAAAAAAGAAAGTCCATTGATCTGATAACCTGGTCATTCAGTACATTCAGGTCGTCAGCTGACTTCATTTTATTTCCCCATAATGTTGCTGAGCTTCAACTTGACCAACTGAAGCAACCACAGATCACAACACTGCCTCCAGAGGTTTGTACAATGGCAACTATGCATGATGGATGCATCACTTCATGTGTTTCCCTTGTTACCCTGACACAGCCATCACTCAGGAATAGGGCAAATCTGGACTTATCAAACCACATGACCTTTTTCCATTGCTCCAGAGTCCAATTTTCATGCTCCCTAGCAAATTGAAGCCTTTTCTCCTGATTAGTCTCACTAGCAAGTGATCATCTTATGGACATACAGCTGTTTAATACCAATCCTGTGAGTTCTCATTACATTGTGAGTGTGGAAATGCTCTTAATTTCACTATTAAAATATAGCCATGAGTTCTACGGTTGATTTTTTTTTTTTTTAACGATTTGACATCACAAAGCATTTAAAGTGATGGTCAGACAGGATCTTTTTCCAACCACATTTTTTTTTCCAAGAAGTTGATGGTGAAGCTGATTATTAAAATATATATTTTAATAATGTGTTGGGCAGTTCTTAACTCAAGTCATTTCAGCAATCTCCTTAGTTGTTTTCTTTGCTGGATGCAAACCAATAATCTGACCCTTCTGAAGCACAGTAACATCTTTTCCATGAGCATGGGATATTGTGGCAGTGGGGGCATGGTCAAGCGCTGGTTTGTGAATGGAAAGTGAGGCCAGGGAAGGTGAGTGGCAAAGTGGAAGCACCTGTGGTGAATTAATGTGCTCTGTGTGTGTGTGTGTGTGTGTGTGTGTGTGTGTGCGCGCGCACGTGCAAGAAGGAGCAGATAAAAGGGAAGAACAGCGGAGTGTGAGGATCTCTTCCCCTGATTGATGTCACATCTGTGCAGTGGCACCCAGCTCATCATTGTGAAACTGCTGAAAAGCGTGTTTTGTTTGATTTTGTGGCTTTAAAATAAAACCAATAGCGAACTTGATCCCACCTGCCTGTGATTCAGCATCTACTGTAATCAGGAAAATGTTGCACTGGTGCTGAAAGCCAGGATGTTGGAAAAGAGCCATTGCCATGGAGTCTCACGAAACCCGCAGGTGCACCAGCGCCGGAGTCCGCGGGATTCCCACACGTCACTCTCACCAAGATGGGGCTACACAACGACCCGGAGGTATTTCTGGACCTGTTCAAGGGGTCCGCGGAGCCATGGGGGTGGCCGGATGAGCAGTGAGTGGCCCGCCTGTTACCACTCCTGACTGGCAAAGTGCAGCGCGCAGCTCGGCAACTGCCCGCGGAGAACTGACTGGTGTATGCCGAATTGAAGCGCATGATCCTCCAGCGAGTCAGCCGCTCCCCAAAGCAACATCGGCAGCGCTTCTGTGACCTGATGCTGGAGGAGGTTGGCCCAGACTTCACTTATGGCCAGGAGCTGCGGGACACCTGCCGGCAGTGGCTGAGAATGGAGAACTGTGATGTTGAGGAAATCATTGACGCGGTGGCGCTGGAGCAATTCATCACTCAGCTGCTGAGGGGGACAGCAGAATGGGTCCAGTGCCACCACCTGGTGTCGCTGGATTGAGTCATTGAGCTGGCAGAGGACCATCTGGCAGCGGTTCCAGTGGCAGGCGGACATCTAGCTTCTCTTTCTCTCTCTCTCTGATTCTGTGTCCCCTTCCTCCGATCCCCTCCCCACACCATGGAAGTGGGGGCCGATTCCCCCACAGCCTGCTCCCCAAGCCCATGGTTCCCCTTCCTCCTCTCCCCAGCAGTGCAGAGGTGAGGCCTGTGTTGGTGTGCTGGCACTGCGGGGAGCCAGGGCACTTCCAGGACCAATGTCAGGTGATGGAGGTTGGGGCAGTGGTCCAGGTCCCCGACACGCCAGAAGCTGTCCCCCGATCGAGCTGGAACGTACCACATACATTCAAGGGGGTACACATCAGGTGTTGGTGGATTTGGGTTGTAATCAGACCTCCATTCATCAAAGCCTGATTCAGTGCAGGGCACTTGGGAATGCATGTTTGGTGAAGGTTACGTGTCTGCATGGTGATATACACAAATATCTGCTATTGCCCATCACTATTCATTTCCAGGGAGAAAAGCATAATGTAGAGGCCATGGTTAGTCTGAGCCTCCCTCATTTGCTGATCCTGGGAACTGATTGCCTGGGGTTTAAAATATTAATGAAGCAGACAGTAGTGGGTGAGTCCTGCCATAGCACGTCACAGGGGAATCCTGTCACAGCATTGGCTGGGGAGGCGGTCTCAGGCCCGTCTGCATCAGCTCCATGTCATGAGGATGCGGTGAGTGAGGACAGCCCTCCTTCCTCTCTGGGGGAAATCCCGTGGGGAATTTCCCATTGGAGCAGGCACGTGATGAGTCCCTGAGAAAAGTCTTTGACCAAGTGAAAGTAATTGCTAGTCAAATCCTCCAGCCTAACATTATGTTTTCCTTTCCATACTTTTCTATTATTAAGGATAGGTTGGATAGAGTGACGCAGGACACTCAAACTAAAGAAAAGATTAGACAGTTGTTGGTCCCAAAGAGCCGTAGGGAACTTTTATTACATGTGGCTCATTATAATCCTATGGTTGGGCATTTGGGGCAGGATAAAACACTAAATCATCTCATGCCCCATTTCTATTGGCTAGGAATTCATGCCAATGTCCGCAGGTGGTGTGCAGCTTGTCGTGAATGCCAGCTGGTGAATCCAGCAGCCACGCTAAAAGCACCATTGCGCCCCCTCCCCTTGATCGAGACCCCCTTCGAAAGAATTGGCATGGATCTCGTTGGGCCATTAGATCGATCTGCATGTGGATATCGCTTTGTATTAGTCATTGTGGATTATGCAATGCAATACCTGGAAGAAGTGCCTCTCTGCAATATCTTAGCATGCAGTGTTGTGGAGGCACTCTTCCACATAATCTCCCGAGTCAGGATTTCAAAAGCAATCCTGACTGATCAAGGCACTACTTTCATGTCGCACACACTGCACAAAATATACAAATTACTGGGGATTAAATCAATTCGTACTAGTGTGTATCATCCGCAAACAGACAGTATGGTTGAACGATTTAAACAGACACTTAAAAATATGATTCGTAAGTTCGTTCATGGGGATGATAAAAATTGGGAGAGATGGCTCAACCCTCTGTTGGTTGCAGTGCGTGAGGTCCCACAAGCCTCCACCAGGTTTTCCCCATTTGAATTGCTGTATGGGTGTAAGCCCCGTGGTGTTTTAGACATCATTAGAGAAAATTGGGAGGAGGGGCCTTCTCAAAGTAAAAATGAAATTCAATACATTCTTGACCTGAGAAGGGTGGCACGGTGGTGTAGTGGTTAGCACTGTCACCTCACAGTAAGGTGGTCCTGGATTTGAGCCCAGCAGCCGGTGAGGGCCTTTCTGTGTGGAGTTTGCATGTTCTCCCTGTGTCTGCGTGGGTTTCCTCTGGGTGCTCCGGTTTCCTCTACAGTCCAAAGACATGCAGGTTAGGTTAATTGGTGGCTCTAAATTGACTGTAGGTGTGAATGTGAGTATGAATTGTTGTTTGTCTCTGTGTCAGCCCTGCAATAACCTGGCAACTTGTCCACGCTGCACCCCGCCTCTCGCCCATAGTCAGCTGGGACAGAATCCAGCTTGTCTGAGGCCCTGTAGAACAGGATAAGCGACCGGGATGGGACGGGACGGACGGACGGATGGACAGAGAAAACTCCATGCACTGAGTCACATACCCCAGGAGAATTTGCTACAGCCCCAAGAACATCAAGCTTGCCTGTACAACAGAAGGGCACAGCTAAGTCAATTTGGACTGGAAGAAAAAGTCCTAATTTTATTGCTTACTTCAAATTCAAAATTGCTCGCCAAGTGGCAAGGACCCTTTGAGGTCACACGACAAATTGGGGAAGTCGACTATGAGGTTAAGCATCCAGATAGGGGCGACACAAGTCAAATTTACCACCTCAATCTCCTAAAACCATGGAGAGAAGAGGTTCCTGTGGCTCTGGCGATGGTAGTTCTGGAGAGGGCAGAGCTGGGACTGAAGGGAAGTCTGAAAAGTGCGTCCCAATTTACCCCAGTCCCCTTTGGAGACCATCTCTCACCGTCCCAGAGAGAACAGGTAATTAGGTTGCAGGAGGAATTCTCCAGTATGCGCTCACCCCTCTTCGGTCGCACTGACCTCACAGAACACTACATTGAGACTCCCCCAGGGGTGCTGGTGCGCAGCCACCCATATCGGCTCCCCGAACACAACAAAAATGTGGTTTGGGACAAATTCCAGGCTATGCTGAAGATGGGGATAATTGAGGAGTCACACAGTGACTGGAGCAGCCCGGTCGTCTTAGTTCCCAAGACTGATGGGTCAGTCCGATTCTGTGTAGACTATAGAAAAGTCAACGTGGTGTCTAAATTTGATGCATATCCGATGCTCCGCATTAATGAACTGCTCAATCAGTTAGGAACACCTCACTTTTAATTGACACTGGATTTCACAAAGAGATATTGGCAGATCCCCTTGTCTCTGTTATCCCAGGAATAAACGTCCTTTTCCACTCTGCTCAGTTTACACCAATTTGTCACCCTTCCTTTCAGGTTGTTTGGGGCCCCTGTGACATTTCAGCATCTCATGGACAGAATTCTTCATACAATGCATATGCGGCAGCCTACTTAGACAATATAATAATTTATAGTAATGATTGGGAGCAGCATCTACAACATCTCAGGGCAGTTCTGAGGTCACTGAGGCATGCTGGGCTCACAGCAAACCTGAAGAGGTGTGCAATTGGGAGGGTGGAAGTATGGTATCTGGGCTTCCACTTGGGTCATAGGCAGGTGCGTCCCCAAATTGATGACTGCAGTGATTGCAACTTGCCCAAGACCAAAAAGGGATGAGGTAGTTCCTGGGGCTGGCTGGCTATTATAGGCAGTTTGTGCCTAATTTTTCAGACGTCACCAGCCCGCTGACTGACCTCACTAAAGAGGGAGCACCAGATCTGGTCCAGTGGATGGAGCAATGCCAACAGGCCTTTAACCAGGTAAAAGCTATACTGTGTGGGGACCACTTTTATATTCCCCCGACCTCTCTCTCCCTTTTGTGTTGGAGACCGACACGTCAGACAGAAGGCTGGGGGCTGTTTTGTCCCGAATGGTAGAGGAGCACCCTGTGCATCAGCCGCAAGCTCTCCATGCAGGAGATGAAGTACAGCACCATCAAGAAGGAGTGCTTGGCCATCAAGTGGGTGGTCCTCACCCTCCGCTATTACCTGCTGGGATGTCCTTTCACCCTCTGCTTGGATCACGCCCCATTTCAGTGGCTTCACAACACCCGGATCACCTGTTGGTATCTGGCTCTACAGCCGTTTAAATTTGAGTGGTCCACAGGCCGGGGGCACAGATGGTGATTGCATACAGATGGTGATTGCATGGGGGGGGGGGTCAGCAGCAGGCCGGATGGCTCCCCAGCCTGAGTCAGACAGTGGGGGTATGTGGCAATGGGGGCATGGTCAAGTGCTGGTTTGTGAATGAAGAGTGAGGCTGGGGGAAGGTGAATGGCAAAGTGGAAGCACCTGTGGTGAATTAATGTGCTGTCTGTGAGTGTTTGTGTACAGTAAGAAGGAGAAGATAAAAGGGGAAAGCAGCAGCGTGTGAGGATCTCTTTCCCCGACTGATGTCATGTCCATGCAGTGGCAGCCAGCTCATCATTGTGAAACTGCTGAAAAGTGTGTTTTGTTTGATTTTGTGGTTATGAAATAAAACCGACAGTGACCTTGATCCCACCTGCCTGTGATTCAGCGTCCACTGTAATCAGGGAAATATTACAGATATGTCTTCCAACATGTTTGTTGAAGAAATGAGAAGCTACTCACTGCATCAGTTAGAGTTAAAAGAATCGTTGCCAGCTGAAGCACATTAATCACTGCCGTAATTATCCAATCAAAGCCTCTTACATATTTGCTTATTTAAATCCAAATGGTGACTTTTTTTTTTTTGGCTGGGCAGTATATTTCACCTCCTGAAGAGGAGATTAAAGGGAGAAAAACCCCAAAACAAACAACAACTGAAAGTAGTCATGGTCCAAGCCTGTAAAATCATCACAAAATAAGAATACAATAGTTTGGTGATGTCAGTGGGTCACCAGCTTGATGTCGATATTGCAACAAGGTCGATGCAACCAAATATTTAATAGTTATTCCAAGAAATCAAGTCGTACATGAGCTGATAGCCAACGTACATGGTGCCAAGTAGAGTTTTTATTTCATCCTCGGTTGGTTCAGCAACACACTCTGCCATTTTGTTTTTCTCTACTCAAGGTATATGAGCTGAAATCTTAAATCACAGAGTAGCCAATCAGAGCACACGATTGCTCATATCTAGTGAATGTGGATAGAATAATAAGTGCTATTTACTTTAAGGCTATCTGTTCCTATACTTTTGCCCAACTAAAAGTTGGGTGGCATGCCACCAAAGGTACCATGTATTAAGTAAAACACACCTAGATGTAAATTTCAGTAAATGAAACATGAAATTCTAATCAATTCCATCATCTCATATTCATCTTTTGATCTCAAACCCAAATGTCTTCAGTGTATAGCAAAAATAAAATAACTGCTCCTCCCATTCCAATACTTTTGGATATAACTTTAAAAGGAAGGTTAGTCTAAGCTAATGCAATGGCTGAGCTGGCTCTTTTGCCATTTATTTGTCATTTCAGTTATTTCTGAGTGTTGCATTTTATGTGTGGATCACTAAATTTAAATCAGCTGTGCAGTGAACACATTTCATACTTTATGGGTGATTGGCATTTATCAATATATCTGTGGCTATCTATTCAGTGAGCCCTTGTGCCCATCAGATGTAGCAGTATCATCCTGGAAGAAACCACGCCCATCAGAATAGAAATGCTTCATCACAGCATAAAGGTGATCAGTCAGAATAACTTTTTTTTTTTACTGTTTTGCAGTTACTCTTTACTCCAAGGAGACAAGTGGACTCAAACCAAGCAACTGTCCCCCACAGCAAAACAGATTCATATGTTTCTCCTTTAATTTGTTGCTCATTTATATGTCCACACATCAGGACATCTTAAAAGCATAATTTTATGTTCCTCATCAGGCCATTACAGATCATAGTTAATCCATCCATCCATCATCCGTAATTGCTTATCCTGTTCTGGATCGCAGGCAAACTGGAGCCTATCCCAGCTGACTATAGCCGAGAGGCAGGGTACACCCTGGACAAGTTGCCAGATCATTGCAGATAGTTAATTCATCAATGACAATATTTCTAAAAGAAAACAATTATGAAATATCACAGTTTGACACCTGAAAGTCCTGACTGAGCTAGAAGTGACTAGCCATACCTGCTTTAAACGTTTGTCTTCGTGTTCGCCTGTTGACTGAAGAACTGTAGACATGTTCCACCAGCTGGGGAAGACTCTGAGTGAAGGTCAGGTCCACTTTATCTCGAACATAATCATCAGCCCTCTGCAACAGATCCAATAGTGTCTGCAGGAACAAATGCAATTCTAGAAGAGGCAGAGAAAGTTATAAAAAAAAATCAGTAAAGGGTTGCATGGAAAGCAGAAAGAGAGCAACAGACTATTGATTCACAAAGGGAATAAAGATATCACGACTTAAGTCAATATTGACACTGAAGACAGAAATGTTTAGATGGTTAGCATCCCTAAAATCAAGTAAACTTTATTACAACAAGGTGAAAGTTACTACCATCTTCATGTATGGGCACATAACCTGATCCCATTGGCGCTATGACGAGAGAGATGCAGAGAAATTTATTTTGAAATCCTGTTGGAGCCACTGTGAGCAAGCCACTATAATGTCTTCCATTCTCACACCATAAACTCATGTGACTCACCCAGACATGCCTTGAACTCATGCAAGACTTGACAAGAATTGGCCACTGACAGCAGTGGAAAGGGTGCACTTGAGAAACAGTTTCAAAAAGAGGAATCAATCCAAATATAAAATAACTGGTCAAAAATTACTGATCATATTTTCAATAATAAAGTCATAGGGCCTCTACTAATAATTATATATTAATAAATCAGATTCTACTGATGCAAAGATGTTATAAACAATGCATCTCGATTTCAAGATTGTATCTGGTGCACTCTTTTTTTAATCGGGGCAATCGTGAATTTATAAATCAGTGCACTGATGTGAGGCAGTAAATCTTACCATCCTTAATAGAGGTCCACTGGAGCAGGAATCATGATGCCCCCTTACTGGTGGGGGAGTAGTGGGCAGAACAATTACTGGAGTTGCCAGATTGGGCTGGTTTAAAAATATTACATGATGAACAAGATCATGTTTTATAGCAAATTAATGCAATTAACTCTAGTAAATTTCTGCAGAAAAAGTAAAAAAGTGTGTATGGTGTTGGAGTGGCTAATCATCCTTTCTTAAAGATGAATAGCTGAATTATGAAAGACAAAGCTCAACATGGCCAAGTCAAAGGCATGCAAAGGTGCCACTGGCAGCCACCATACTATTCATGTCTAACCATGGAACACAGCTCAGATATTCACACCTATGGGCAATTTAGAGTAGCCAGTTAATCTAACTATATGTCTTTGGACTGTGGGAGAAATCGGAGCACCCAGAGGAAACACACACAGACACAGGGAGAACGTGCAAACTCAACACAGAAAGGCCCCTGTTGACCACTAGGCTCAAAGCCAGAAACTTCTTGCTGTGAGGTGACAACACTAATCACTGCACCACCATGCCTAAATGTCTTTCCTGTTCTCCCTTTTTCAATTACCAATTTTTTTTTATGGGGGGATGCTACTTTCAGTTCTTTTGTGTGTTGTTTGGATAGATAGTTTCCTGAGACTTGGCAACCCTGGTTAATGATATTGTGTGTACTCACTAGCAACAGAAAGCATATCTGCTGTATCAGAAACATTTGAAACAAAATTATATCTAAAACTGCTCAAAATGAGCTGCTAGATGGCATGTTGGAAGACTGGACTACTAGTTAACTGCTTATTATGGGGATGTTCTAAAAATCCACTAGATAATACCTATAGAAGTCATGGGTGATAGCCTCATTTCATTATCTCTAGCTGCTTTATCCTGTTCTACAGGGTCGCAGGCAAGCTGGAGCCTATCCCAGCTGACTACGGGCGA
>JAPEKL010000016.1:21209554-21222994 GCA_028877455.1 Bagre pinnimaculatus
CGGGTCTTTCTATGGGTCGCGACCCCCAGTTGGGAACCGCGAGCACCCACGGGCAAAAACAAAAGTCGGCGCCCATGTTGGCAAGGATGTACACTCTATTGTCGGACTGTCATTGTTTTCCTGTTCGCCGTGAGTCAGATCACTAGTTATGTCTTGAAGTAAACATGCATGCTCAGAGACTTTTATCTCTCTTAGCTCTTGCCAACGAGTAAAGCCAGACCAAGATTTACTCTTGTCCAGTCTTTTGTGCGGTCACTTTCTCTTTTTCTCTTCCTGGCTTCCTCCAACAACGTATTCTTTGGTTTCTTCGCTTCAACTGCCATGATCTCTGTACTGAGAATGCTGATTTAGCTTCTTCTTATAGGTAGTGTTGCTGCCTGATTTTGGAAGCTGCCCATTGTGCTGTAAAGCATTACACAAGTCTTGCGAGAGGTCTCAGGGATGCACCACCAGAGTTACATAGTGCTGTAACTGGCAAACCAGGCATAGACTAGGAATAGAAGAAAAGCCATTCTCCCGACTACAGGTCAAATGTACCATCAAAATGATTTTGCAGCTGATATTTTAAGGTAAAATTCCTATATAATGCTGCTTTAAAATACACAATTTGCAAATGGAAATGTTGGAAAGTCAACATTATACCATTTGAATTTACATGATAAAATCTTAAGAGTTTACAGAAAATAAACAAACAAAAATGCTACACCAGCAAAACTGTCAACACCGAAGTGGTAATGAAATAAAATATTTGTGATGCATGTGTGTTTACCTTTGGGTGTGTGATGATGCGGTTGACCTTCGTGACCTGCTCATCAGGGTCAGCTTTAGTGATGTCAAATTCTCCAACCACAGCTGTCCAGTAATGCTCACTTTGACTTCTAAAAAGAGAGAGAAAGAATAAGTTACTCTGGATTCTGACATTTACAGCATACAGTTTTGTGCTTATATATAGTGCATTGGGCAATGGCACCTCCATTACCACTGAACCCCTGTTAGACACAGGCAAAAAAAAAAAATTACAATATTTAAATATTGTTGAAAGCTTTAACTGGATTAGGTGTTTAGCTTGGAATTTCTTAATATAATTTTTTTAAGAGTTGAAAAACTTGCCACCTACAAAGAATCGCCTCCTTAAACGTGGTGGAGGGGTTTGGGTGTCCCAGTGATCCTGGAAGCTGTGTTGTCAGGGACAATAGCCCCTGGTAGGGTCTCTCAAGGCAAATTGGTTTCAGGGGAGAGGCAAGAAATGAAGAGCAATTCAAGACCCCGATGAAACGTCAAAAAAAGGAGCTGCAGCACCTCACCCTGCAGTGGGAAACTAGGGACTCCTCCTGGAGCCAGACCTGGGAGAAGAGCTCGCCGGCGAGTGTCTGGTGGTCAGGCCTTGGCCCATGGGGCCCAGCTGGGCACAGCCCAAAGAAATTACATGGAGCTGCCACCATGTGGGCCCACCACCTGCAAGGACAGGCACTGGGGTCAGGTGCAATGTGAGCCAGGTGGCAGGCAAAGGCAGGAGCCTGGGCATGCTGATCCTCGGTTGGCCTCAAGGAAGTTCTGGCAAACCATTCGGTGACTCAGGAAAGGGAAGCAGGGCTTGCCTCAGGCTGTACGCAGCCGGAGAGGAGAACTGCTGACCCGAACTAGGGATATTGTCGGGTGGTGGAAGGAGCACTTTGAGAAACTCCTGAACCCATCCTACATGTCCTCCATGGAGGAGGTGGAGTCTGAGGACTCTGGGGAAGCTTCACCCATATCCCTGACAGAGGTCGCTGAGACAGTCAAGAAGCTCCTCGGTGGCAAGGCGCCAGGGGTGGATGAGATTTGCCCTGAGATGCTGAAGGCTCTGGACATTGTTGGGCTGTCTTGGCTGACACGGCTCTTCAATGTCATATGGAGGTCAGGTACAGTGCCTCTGGAGTGGCAGACCGGGGTGGTGGTGGTTCTTTTCAAAAAGGGGGATCAGAAAATGTGCTCCAATTATAGGCGCATTACACTGCTCAGCCTCCCTGGGAAAGTTTATTCCAGGGTGCTGGAAAGGAGGCTCTGACCAATTGTTGAACCTTCAGCAAGCACTGGAACTGTTTGCAGCTGAGAGTGAAGTGGCTGGAATGAGAGTGAGCACCTCCAAGTCTGAGGCCATGGTTTTCTGCCAGAAAACAGTGGAGTACTCCCTCCGGGTTGGGAGTGAGTTGCTGCCCCAAGTGAGGGAGTTCAAGTATATTGGGGTCTTGTTCACGAGTGGTGGCAAAATGGAGCACGAGATGGACAGGTGGATTGAGGCGGCGTCAGCAGTAATGCAGGCATTGTACTGGTCCATTGTGGTGAAGAGAGAGCTGAGACAGAAGGCAAAGCTTTCAATTTACCAGTCAATCTATGTTACAACCCTCACCTATGGTCATGAGCTTTGGGTAGTGACCGAAAGGATGAGATTGCAGATACAGGCAGCCGAAATGAGCTTTCTCCGGAGAGTGGCTGGGCTCACCCTCAGAAATAGGGTGAGGAGCTCAGACATCCATAGGGATCTCATGTTGAAAGGAGTCAGGCTGAGGTTGCTCGGGCATCTGATTAGGATGCCTCCTGGGCGCCTTCCTCTGGAGGTTTTCTGGGCATGTCCAACTGGGAAGAGACCTCGGGGTAGACACAGAACACACTGGAGAGATTATATCTCTCATCTGGCCTGGAAGTGCCTTGGGATCCCCCAGGAGGAACTGGAAAGCATTGCTGGGGAGAGGGATACTTGGAATACCCTGCTGCCATCGCGACCCAACTTCAGATAAATGGAAGAAGATGGATGGATGGATGGATGGATGGATGGATGGATGGAGTGCCTCATTGCAGTTTTGCCAAATTCTTTACTGATAAGATCAAGGCCATCAGGAATAGACTCCCATCCAAGGACTTGCAGTTGGATATTTTTTCAAGTTTGCCCTCATACCCACATCAAATGTATACATTGATTGATTAATAAATATCAGTTGTGCTATGGCGCTAAAAAGAGTTCACATTTATTTGATGTGTGTGTGTGTGTGTGTGTCCCTATCCCTGCACAATAGGAACAGTAAGCTTCACTGATTTGCATTGGTGCACCATTTTAATAGTTCACAATACAGATAGCCCAATTTAAAAAAGCATGCACTAAATACAATTGGAGATAAAAGCAGCATGCATAATTTCTATCATCTTTGCATCAGTAAAATTGTATTTATGAATATATAATTAGTAGAGGCCCTATGCATTTATTATTTAGAAATATGAACAACAGACATGTAATAATATATTGTGTGATGATAAATTGTTGTAAAAATTTATGATTTGAATCATGGAAATAAAAAAATGAACCGTTATTATCATTAGACTGCATAGTCTTAGTTTGTCCTAGCTATAATTGTGTTGTTTAGACAGCAGAGGGCAGAATAAGGTACAATAGAGGGAATGCACATGATGTGAACGTAGGCGGAAGTAACACAGCTCAAATGCCATGGCAACACAAAAATAAGATCTAAAATGGGAAAGAATGCTGAAACAAAAGTCTGATTTTAATTTCCTTTTGCACAATGGCCGACTGCCGCTAATTGCACAGGTTACAGTATGCAACAGCTAAACGATACTGTGGTTACAATGACATTTTAATTTTCTGGCAGAAATGCATCTCTAGTTTGAAGCTGTAAACTGTTTGTTAAAATCAGTATTATTTTGAACCAAGGGAATGGCTATAAAATTAATTTTCTTCCAAATGTTTCAAATAAATTAGAAAATGCAAATATATATCAAAGTAAATTGTATTTCAAGGTTTTCCCCCCATGAGGCCCACCTCCCAGGTTTTTTGAGGACTTGCAGCACCCCCATTCGTAAAGATTTATTTTTGGTATTTTCCAACTTGCCCCTACCCCCACAGTTTGTATAACTCTGCTCTATGCTCTTACCCAGTGAAGCAATGTGCAGCAGTGATGACCCAGGAGCTGTCCACCAGCACTCCTCCACACATCAGAGCTCCATTCAACTGTAGATTGACAATCCAAGGCCAGCTTCCAGGGGGCGCCCGAGAGCCACCCATGATTCGAGAGCGTGGCTGTGTGAGGGTCTTTCCACCCAAGACCCTCTGCCCACACAAAGCTACAGCATACAGAAGAAATAAAAGAGTCTTTCTTTTCACTTTGGTACTGTTGTCTCCCTTCTAATGTCAGATTTTTGAATGTGCATGTTTGTCTTGTTTCCTGGTCTGTGTTCAATAGCAGGTAACAGTATAAACAGGTATAAAAGTGTGTGCACGTGTTTATACCCTCTGTTCTGGCCTCTGTGGCTGGCTCCAAGTTCTGCATAGTGTTAATAATACTGCATTGTAATAGCCTGGAGCTGCAGCTCTCTCCCATGATCCGAATGCAGGAGTCAGAGTGTAACTCTGAGGTAGAGCAGCGACGTTGGTAAAACCCACACATCTGACTTAGAGCCCAGCTTCTCTCAGCCTCTGCAGACAAACTTTGAGTTTGTCTCATCATCTCACAGCTTGGCTCCAGTAATACAGACTCTGCAGACCCTGAGGACACAAAATCATCAGTATCAGAGTATGAAGCTCAAAAAAAGTTAACTACAATTACCAGTATTGTGGTGAACATTTGTGAACATGTGTGCACCAGTAATCACCAGCATTCTGCAACATCCAGCAAATGGCAAATGCAAAAGTACCAACATTCACCAGTACACATCAACATACTCTAACAAGTATCAACATTCTCCAACACACACTCACTCTCTCAAACATATACTCTCCAATACACACCAACGTTCTCCAGCAAACATCTGCATTCTCCAAAGAAGTACAAATATTCTCTAGTACTCACCAACATTATCCAACAAACACTACCAAACATTCTTCAATTTGTACCAACTCGAGTTGTAGTGAAGACCATCATTATCAGGTCTAAGTCCAGGACAAGCAGTGATTGAGTCAAGAATGGGTCTTAAGTGGGTTGAGACCAAGTCAAGATTAAGTCCAAATGAAAGCAAGGCTGAGTCAAGATTGAGTCTGAACACCAGGAGCAGACATAGGGTAGTTGGGGCCCCTGGGCTTGAACCATTGTTGGGGCCCTATGCATGCATCATGACATGAATCTACACCCCAACTACAAGAAAAAAAAAGAATTTATACTTTTGATTTGTTAGACCTCGGGACAATTTTCCACTTTACCTCAGTCCATCGTAAAAGAGCTTGGGCCCAGAGAAGGTGGCGGTGTTTCTGGATAATTTTATATATGGTTTTAAGTTGCATTTGTGGATGCAGTAATGAACTGTTTTCACAGACGATAGTTTTCTGGAGTGTTCCTGAGCTCATGCAGTGATTGCCACTACAGACACATGTCTTCTTTTAATGCAGTGTCACCTGAGGGCCTAAAGATCACAGGCATCCAATGTCAGTTTTCAGCCTTGTCTCTTAAATATAGAGACTCCTCCATATTCTTTGAATCTTTTAATGATATTATGTACCACAGATGACATGATCCCTAAATTCTTTGCAATTTTACATTGAGGAACGTTATTCTTAAATTGTTGCACTGTTTGCCTACACAGTATTTCACAGAGTGGTGAACCCCTTCCCACCTTTACTTCTGAGAGACTCACCCTCTCTGGGATACTCTTTTTATACCCAATCATGTTACTGACCTGTTGCCAATTAACCAAATTAGGTTTGGGGTTTTTTCACATTACACAATTTTTTCAGTCTTTTGTCGCCCCTGTCCCAACTCTTCTGAAATGTGTTGTCGACATCAAATTCAAAATTAGCATATATTTTTTCAAAAAACAATAAAATTTCTCAGTTTCAACATCTGATATGTTGTATTTGTACTACTTTCAATGAAATATAGGGTTTCTATGATTTGCAAATTATCACATTCTCTTTGTATTTACAGTTTACACAGTGTCCCAACTTTTTTGGAACTGGGATTGTACAAAGAACATTATAATAATAAATGGGACACCATGGCTAAGCATATTGTAGTTCCTAAATGTTGTTTGTCCAGTAGAACTGATTAAGCAAAGCTAAGCATCAACATTAGCATCACATGGAGCAAGTTGTTTCGTCAGAGACACGAGTTTTTGTTTTCAGGGGATGCAGACAATGAGGTGACAGTCCAAAATGTGTTACAAATATGCATATGTTGTCATTGTACCGGATTTGGTATAGTAACTTAGAATTAGTTTCCTTAATGTGACAGAATTTCATGAAGGCTTGTTGAATAACCTGGTTTTGTGTTATATGTTCTATCCTTTGCATTCTCCAAAATGAGCCAACAAAGCTGATATTCTTCAATAATTCTCCAATAACCACCAAAATACTAATGGAGTCAGTTGAGTTTAAAGAGCTCTGATGAAGAATGAATGACTGATTAACCAGTACAAGTTCAACTCTAGTTCTTTTTAAAGATGTCAAACAGACTGGTCTGCTTAGAACATAAATTGAAAGCTACCTGGTTGCAGTTACACTGAATATGATAGATATGACAAACTTTCATAAATATTTAATTTACCGTAGACTAAGTACAAATTCATATACTAACATAGCATTTATCAATAGTTCCATTTCAGGGGGACAGTTTTGAAGTTGGAATATCAGGTGTTTTGGTCTACATGGCATGCTCTGGTATGGTGTTTAGTGTGTGGGCATGTATCTGCTCACCACATGTTCCTGTGTGCTGTCCGCAGTCCTGAAACAGACAGGGCATGCAGCCCATGCAGCTGGCCTCTGCTCTGCTCCTGTTTGCTATCGCTTGATCCATGGCAGAAAGAGCACGGACCAATGCAGCTTCCATCACCACTGTCCCCCTATTTGAGAGAGCTATAGAGACAGAGAGAGAAAGCCGTAAAGTGATTTACTTTTAAAGCTCTTTACTGGTACATTAAAACATGTCGAGATAGAAAAACAGACCATAAAGCTGGGACCAAAAAATAAGGGGATGAACTGTTGCCTGAAAATAATCTATTCACTATATAGTGCACCATTTTAGAGCAATGTATAGTCATGCCCCAAGTTATAGTGCAAAATTCCTGAAATCCACAATACACCACAAGAAGTACTATAGAAACAATGCAATCTGCCATTTGAAGAGAATACATGATGTATAAAAGACGTGATTTGGAATATGGTCGTGACTGAATATGACAAGATCATATAACCTTCAATAATTATTCAGTAATTTACTTAAAGTACAAANNNNGTTCCCTGTATCAATGCGCTTCATATTGCTCCTGATTTTCTAATGGAGGGTACAGAGAAAAATTAATAATATAGTCAATCAATCTTGACACAGACTCAGACAGAGAAGTACAACAAACGCACCATAAATAAGAACACCAAATGTAATGGTCCAAGACTTTGCATGCGTGGTCTTTTTTTTTTTTTTAAAGATCATGAAGCCTGGGAAGTTGCTGATTAAACTAAATACAGACTTCATACATTCTGACAAAGCAGAGGATTAGCAATCTGACAAATGATAACACCATTCACATAACACTAACAACTACTGTCACAGAAAAATGTGCTTATTAAAATATTTCTATTATTGTGAGTGTGCAAGATATGAACATTTCATCCGGTGATCTCCTATACTTAGACTAAGAGCATAGATCCAGTAAAGTGCAAAGACTGAGATTGTTCTGTAATTATTTTATTTTGCTCAAACTTTATTTTGCTCCATCAACTGAAATATTGAGACTGGCATTTTCAAATAAATCACTCAGCAGTTTTCTTCTTTTTTGGATTTTTTTTTCAATACAACCAAAGGATCTCTTCCTTGAAGACCAGAGTTTGTTCATCAATGTTTGTGTGTCAAATCTTCAAACTGTTGTCAATTATGTTCACATTAGTTTCTTGCTCATTTTTCAACTTTGAATTATAATTGATATGAACATCAAATAGATTTATACTTAAATACGGTATGTAGCTTTGTATTAGGTAGGACTGCATTCTAAAATTTCCATTAGTCCATTAGAATAAGTTTCCATTAGTCAGCTCGATTTCAAGCCCATAAACGTAGTGTCCAGTAGAAAAAAACATTATGTATTTGTCTTTGTTGTATGACAGTAAATATTATCTGCAAATTAGGATTTTGAATCTGAACCATGACAATTCATAGAAAACATGACAGTACAAACAATATGTGCCTAGGATCTTATACAAAAGGAAGAGCTCAATGACACTAGCTCATGACATCAGTCTTGTAAATGAAGCAAAAAGACAAAACTTTATATACAGTATATCAAGTGTTTTATAAAAAGATAAGAATCATCCCTACATTGGCAACTCTTGCTGCATCTCAGACTGCTCTAGCTTACCTTTGAGCACACTTTGTGGCATTCTGTAGACTTCTCTTCCCACAGGTGCTGCTGCACACCAACCAATCAGCATCAGTACCAGCAATGACATCAGTAGCATGGTTCCACACTACCCAACTTTAGGTAAGTCCCTCTTAAAAAAAAGGGGGGGGGGGGTGAGTGAGGAAAAAATAGCTCTGCTACAATGTGGAACCTCTCTCTCTCTCACACACACACACACACACACACAGATTTTTTTTTTAAGGCTAGTGATTAGGCATGGATTCTGTTAGTGCCGCACACCTCCTTTTGCTTCCAAATCTACTCCATTCACTCACTCACTCCAGACATCTGTCCACAAGTGTGCTTGGAGAAACAATAGTAGAGCATCAGTTCTGCTTGGGAGATATATACAGCCTCAGCAGCCACTGTAAAGATGGGGGATAACCCCTCCTGTCTTCATCTTGTGGCCAATGCACAAACAGCACAGAATTAAAAAATGGTAATAGTACATTTGGGGGGAGAGAAGGGGGGGGGGTATTTGAATGATGCATTAATATTGAGGCATAAGGGGGGAGATTGTGCGTGTGTGTCGTTTTATTGGTGATTGAAAAAGCGCATTGTCTGTGCTCTGAGCTCGGGTACTTCAAAGGCATCCAAAGATCACAGACCCGCTGGCCTTCTTGATTACTTCCATGTTTTTCATGTAATCACTGTTACATGGCATTTGTCATTTAGCAGACCATTTTATCCAAATGTGAGACAAGATATACTCTACACATACATTTGAGACACTGAGGGTTATGAATCTGGCTCAGGTACCCAAGCCTCTCACTGTTAGTGCTGGGATTTGAGCTCCATCCACACTTCATTACTGTAACATGAACTTTCTAAGAAAAGTTGAACAATGTTCTGAAACTAGTTCAAAATAACATTTCTTGTTACATTTTTTTTGGTGTTTCATAAGCAAGGAGGGTATTACATTTGTTCCTTGGGTGGTTACAGAAATTCACATTTTTGTCTTCTCTAATATATAAGTGCCAATACAAGATCAGTTTTCCATCCCCTTTCTCATTGTTGTTCTAAAAGGGTTCATGCCCTACTTCTACTTCATGCCCTAGGTCAGAGGAGGATGTTATTGTTTCATATCCATGTGCTTATGCAGGATCTGGGCAACACGCATAAAATCAATAAGCTGCAGCAGAATTAAAAAGATCAGCAGGACACAGAGGGAATACAAAACACATATACACAAGGACATAATTAGAAAGTGTGTGTTCTGGAAGGGGACAAAACATGATATACAAAATAAAACAAATACAAGAAAGGTGTGTTTATCTGACACAAAGATTGATAGATACAGCATAAGACAGGCAGGGAAGAACACAAAACAAAAGTGTAAACCACAAACTGGCCATTAAATAAACAATGAGAAAGTGGGGTTAAGAGGAACAAAGATGAGAGCAACAGAGGCTGTAGGGATAAAAGCACGGAGCCGCTGGACAAACCACAAACGCACCTACCGCTTCTATTCATCCTCTCCTCTTCTGCCTCCCTCCCTGTTCTTCCATTATCTGCTTTTTGATGTATTCCTGATTAAGCAGCCATGCTCTTATTCACTTGTGTTGCTCTCTCCATCTTTTCAACCAGCAAGTAGCTAAGCACTGCATGCTTTGACAAAAATCATGATTATGTGAAATTGTGAAAAAAAATGTTGGGAAAAGAGGTAAACTAGGTTGTTGTTTAAGAAACTAAATGGTGTCCTCCACTTCCCTGAGCAAATGGAAGTTTTTGTTTTTATTAAAGAAACTTACAGTTCTGAGCTTGCCTGGAGCTCTCTGGGCACTTGATCAAATCTGAGAAATCAAAACCACCTCATAAATGTAAAAAACAAACTCCATTGCACTCTCTCTCTTAGTGTGTGTGTGTATGTGTGTGTGTGTTTGAGGGGGTTGGTGGATTGGTTATGAAACCATTTGCCATTGTCTGGGCCTGAAGACAATTGTAAAGTGGGTCAAATGGGCTTCAAACACAAAACATTCACACGATTTCTCCCCTTCTAGAGGACTCAGTGTGACGTATTTGGCCACAGTTAGATAACTTGCCCCCAAATCCCTGTACAGCTTTACGCTACACCAACTGAGCAGTCTCCTTTGCATCACTGACCTCATCACTGGACAAGCATGTTAGAGTAATAAGATATACAGTATGAACACAACAAGAGGAAAATTGTTGTACATATTTATGAAGGACAATAGGGAAAAAATGTATTACAAGCACAAACGTTCAAATTCAAGCACTAGTATATTAAAACAACCAATGTTTGAGACTTCTATCATCTGAACAACTTGGGGGGCAGGGAATCACGAACAAAATAAGTACATCTTTTAATTTGATTTATACAGCTCAAAACATTCAATATACCTTTTTATGTGGACATAGATGCAAATAGAAGCAGAAGCAAACATGTTGAACAGAAATTAAAGTGCCTTGGCTAAATCCAAATGTTAAATTTAAATGAACAAAAATAAACTGCAAAGAGCATTGGGCTGTGGCTGCACACACACATTAGGTGTTTTGCAGTGGTAGGGTTCCTGTTCTTGTTAGTGTTTTAAACCAAAATTGCATTTCCTTGTTAAATGAAGATGTGACACCTGTCAGCTTTTTACAAAATTTTGACACCTAAGAGGAACCAAATAAAAATGGCACATCAGATACATTAAAACACATGAGATCAGCACACACAATAAAAAAATATATCATCGCATTAAGCATATCAAAAAAGAATGTGAAATACACTGGAAAACAGCAGATATCCTGCTGGAGATCTGTGGAAACTTGCTGCTTAGCAGTTGTAAATGCACTTAATATACACTATACTGAAGCTCAGCCACCTGGATTAAAGTTGCTTCTTCAGTCCATAATTCAGTCCAGCTCTTTGCATATTCATGATGTTGAATAGAGTTAATACTACCAACATGATTAAACACTTATTTACATTTCCTGTTCAATATCAGGGATAGCTCACCCCAAAATTAACTGGGTCTTTATTGACTGTGAGAGTGTGATAAGCATGCATGCATACATGCCGCCTCCTGCCACATCATTGACAACCTGGTGGTGTTTATGTAGGCATATCAGGTGAAAAGTCAGCATATTAAACAACATACTTTTTAAAGAATTAAAATGTGTTTATCTGTTCTTGAGATATTATCAATCAAAGATTGAAAAGACGGCTTAATTTGTAGAAAACTGACCTAATATATATTAGGATAACATGGTCCAAATTGGGCCTAATTAACGAAGGAGGTCAAATGTTTTTTTCTTAATAGCTTTTTTTTTTATTTTTCAAGACATTTACATGAAAATTGGTAGGCACACAGATGGTTGTATACTGAATACAAAGTTTGAAAAATTAGTAAAAATAAATTATGCAAATTATCATTTAAATAATATGTATTATGCTAATTAGGTAAAACCGTTAAACGTGGTACACTCTCCTCTTCAATGTTTCACCAAATGGCTTTATTTGTGCAATATAAAGCTGATCTTAACTCTCATTTATACATCACAAAGAAGGAGAAATCAATGCTAATTATAAAATGTGCATAAATAAGCAGTGAATGTCATTCACAGCTACTATTCTCTATCAAAATAAAAAAGTAATAAAAGAATATTTCTAATACCCTCTTTGTGCTTTGTAGGCCTTTGTATTTCTAAGTAGGGCTTAGTAGTGTTGATATGACAGAATATAAATTATTATTTCGATTAATATTCACAGCTTTCAAGGTTAACCTCGAAAAAAGTACGTGAGCCATGTCCAATAAACAATTCCAATTAATTGAATTGAAATTGACACTCACATTTCTGACTTTCAGGGTTTTTTAATTTCATTCCGACCACTAAGATCTCGATATTTTTCAGAGAAAACAACTAGTTATATTCTAAAATAGTTATTTATTTACATGAATCAGTTTGATTTGAAAAAATAAGTAGGTAAAGCTATGAAAACTCACTTCAAAGTCTCCTGTGAAGCATAACATCAAAATTAGCAGATGGAAAATTTTGCTGAATACTTCATCAGAAACAGTGAGAACTAGAGAACATCCCTATAAAAGTTATCAGACTGATATGCACAAGTAATCCAGTTGGAAACCGATCAGAAGAGAGCCTGACCACTTTCCCGTGACTCAAAAAAGCACCGGCAGTTTCCCGATGTCACGTGAGCAGAGAGTGTATTCTGTTGTACCAACTTCAACTTGCCGTTTCTCCCAAAGTACTGAACAGATCTTAACGAGATAAATTTCAATGGAAAGCAGAAATTATAATCTTTTCAATTATAGTATTCACAATAGAAAATATTCAAGAGTTAAGCAATGGCAGATTTGGAAACGCAGATGAGCGTCTGCATGCACAATTTTCACAGCACAGCCAGGGAGTGTCTGATATGCCTAATTTATGTGCAAGTATAAATAAATGAGAACCATAATCAGTACTTGATGCATCCCTACTAACAAAATAATACTTTCTACTTGACATTGACCTCTCTTTGTTTCATACACATGCTTAACAATAAGGTTAAAAAACTGTTACCTTATGGGGGCTGGAGAGCATGAGCTAAACATACAATGTTAAGGAAAGGTTCTTTGCTAACCTTTCTAAATGACAGTATGTTAGTGCATAGGATGAATGATTAAATAAATTAATGATGTGATGTCTGAGATTTATCAAAAGTTGTTATGGCCTTAACTCACCTCAGTACAGATCTGCTGCTGAGCTTGCAGACAAGACTTTCTGCTCTGCTTCATTCTGTCTACCTGCAACTCTATTGCATAACACACACTCTCACAGCCAACACACCTACACACACAAACATCCATCACTTTATAAATATTCCTTTAAAACTATATAATTTATACACTCTCCATCCACTTTATTAGGAACACCTGTACATTTATGCTCATGAAAATCAGAAATCCAGTATCTTAAATTACAACCCCGATTCCAAAAAAGTTGGGACAAAGTACAAATTGTAAATAAAAACAAAATGCAATAGTTTACAAATCTCAAAAATTGATATTGTATTCACAATAGAACATAGACAACATATCAAATGTCGAAAGTGAGACATTT
>JAPEKL010000016.1:22971566-22981596 GCA_028877455.1 Bagre pinnimaculatus
AAACTCCACACAGAAAGGCCCCTGTCGGCCACTGGGCTCGAACCCAGAACCTTCTTGCTGTGAGGTGACAGTGCTAATCACTACATCACATTATTATTATTATTATTATTATTATTATTATTATTATTATTATTAATATACAATTGTAGCAATATGCAATGAACAATGTAGCTCGCTAATTTGATGGGGAAAATGCTTTAAAACACCCCAGATCATGATGTTGCCACTCTCATGCTTCACAATTGCATGCTATTCTCTGAATTGATTTCTGTTTTATCTGGCCAGAGAACAATTCCTCTAAAATGCTGATGGTTACCTGAAAACTTCAGTTTGACTGTTTACAGCCACATATGTGTTCCCAATTAACTCATTGTGACAATTGAATGAATGAACGCCCTGTAGGCCAACTGGCCTGTCAGTTGTGAATCTTGTACGAGGCTGACTGCGTGTATCATGAACACACTTCATCCACTGCCGGCTTGCTAGGTCTGTTACATAATGATAATGGTCTAATATTTTTTTATAAAGAGAAAATTATGGGTGAAATTTTCTCCTATTTTCCTCACATTGCCTAGCCTACTACTAAGCAAGCAACATGAAAACCAAGGAGCACTCCAAACATTTCAGAGATGAACACAGACATTACAGTATGTGACATATCATGTGGCACTTTCATTCCACACAGGTGGATCTTAATCAACTAATTATGTGACTTGTGAAGTGAACTGGTTGGACCAGCTCTTATTCAGGGGCTTTATATGAAAGGGAGTGAATACCTATGCACACTCCAGATTTCTGTTTTTTCATCTTAATTATTGTTTGTCACAATAAAACAACAATTTGCACCTTTAAAGTGGTAGGCATGTTATGTAAATCAAATGGTACTAACCCTTCAAAAATCCATTTTAATTCCAGCTTGTAATGCATCAAAACAGGACAAATGGGGATGAATACTTTTGCAAGACATTGGATGCTATTTATTGTTATTGCATGTCCTACCAAATAGCAAGGGTTCAGTTTTCTGAGTTATAGAGAAAATACACAGTCATATATCCGAAGAACTAGATGATACCAATATTTTACCATATTTACATTATTATTATTATTATTATTATTATTATTATTATTATTATTATTATTATTATTATTTATTATTTCAGCTCAGACAATTAGAATATCATGAAAAAGTTCATTATTTTCCATCAGTTATCCAAGAGAGTGAAAGTTTAATATATTCTAGACTACTTATACATCAACTAAATTGTTTCAAGCATTTTTCTATTTTAATTTTGATAATTATGGCCTACAGCACAAAAAAATCTCAAAATATGAGAATATTTCATTTTGAGTTTGCATAAAACAGTATAAATACAGTGTATGTCTCTGTCTAGTTCAGTACACACAACCACAATCTTGGGGAAGACTGTTGATTTGACAATTATCCAGAAGACGATCATAGACACACTCCACAAGGAGGGTAAGCCACAGTAGGCCATTGCTGAAAAGGTTGGCTGGAAAAGGTGCTCAAAAGGGATGACTGCAGCCTTGAGAGGATTGTCAAGAGAAGTCACTTCAAGAACTTGGAAGAGCTTCACAAGGAGTGGACTGAGGCTGGTGTCAGTGCATCAAGAGCCACCACACACAGACATCTTCAGGAAAGGGGCTACAACTGTCACATTCCTAATATCAAGCTACTCCTGAACCAGAGACAATGTCAGAAGTGTCTTACCTGGGCTAAGGAGAGAAAGACCTGAACTTTTGCTCAGTGGTCCAAAGTCCTGTTTTCAGATGAAAGTAAATATTGTATTTCATTTGAAAATCAAAGTCCTAGAGTCTGAAGGAAGAGTGGAGAGGCACAGAATCCAAGGTTTTTGAAGTCCAGTGTGAAGTTTCTGCGGTCTGTGATAATTTGGGATGCCATGTCATCTGCTGGTGTTGGTCCACTGTGTTTTATTAAGTCCAAAGTCAACGCAGCCATCTACCAGGAGATTTTAAAGCACATTATGCTTCCATCTGCTGATAAGCTTTATGGAGATGTCGATTTCCTTTGCCAGCAGGACTTAGCACCTGCACACAGTGCCAAAACTCCTACCAAATGGTTTGCTGACCATGATAGTACTGTCCCTGATTGGCCAGCCATTTCACCTGACCTGATCATCAAAATTAAAACAAAAAAAAAAGGCTTGAAATATTTCACTTTATGCGTAATGAATGTAGAATACATGAAAGTTACCTTTTTTGAATTAAATTATGAAAAATGAACTTTTTCACAATATTCTAATTGTTTGAGATGCATTATTATTATTATTATTATTATTATTAGTAGTAGTAGTAGTAGTAGTAGTAGTAGAAGATATTTATTCTATCCACTTTCACTAGATATGAGCAACTACGCTCTCTGATTGGCTACTCTGGATATGAGCAACTACGTTCTCTGATTGGCTACTCTACTACTAGGCTATCAGCTCATATACTGTGAGTAGAGACAAACAAAATGGCAGAGTGCATCAAGTCAGATATATCACTTTATCAAGCATTTAAAAGAAACAGAAATAGCTAAAAGGATACAGTGTCTCCACCCCACCCCAAATATCTCTGATTCCACACTCCAGCCCAGTCGGTGGTGGTAATGCACCTTGAAGTTGGTTTGCCAACCACAAAAAAACCCCAAACAAACAAACAAACAAAACCTCAAGAAGAAGAAGAAAATGGCAGGGCATGTTGTTGAATCAAGGAAGGATGAAATAAAAACTCTACATGAAAACAAAACCCCCAAAAATACAAAAAAGCAACAAAATATGGAATGAAAGTAATTTTTTTATTTTTCAAGAATTATTATTTTTATAGTATTTTTCACAATTTGCTACTGTCATTTCGCTGGTTTGTTTACATTCTAAGCAGAAATAATTTTTTCAGACAATTTGTACAAAGTTTTTATTTATCAAATTTTCAAAAAATAAAAGTAAAAATGCTCTGTTTCTCAAAATCCAGGCTATCAGCTCATGTATGACTCAATTTCATGGAATAACTGTAAAAAAAAACAAAAATAAAAACCTTATATATATATATGTGTGTGTGTGTGTGTGTGTGTATGTGTGTGTGTGTGTGTGTACACAGTATATATAAATAGTAGTAGTTGTCAAGTACACAGGTGACAAATGGATCAAAATGCAGAAAAAGAGTTTATTGGGGCAAACAAATCATCCAAATCATGAGTCAAGATCAACATCAGAGGCAGGCAGAAGGTCAGGTGATGTGCAAACAACTTACCAGGGACAATATCAAAAAATATGTGACCCAGATAACAAAATAAGCTCAAAACCAGAATATCAATATGAGAGTCAATAGCTTGGTAAAGTCAGACAAAACAATACTGAGTGATACTCCACGGTGAATGTGTGTGCAAAGTGAAATAGTCTATGGATATAATGATGAACAGGTGTGTGTAATCAGAAGTCAGGTGAACTTGAACATGAGGGCTGGTGGGTTTCGTCGTCTGTGGTGTTCATGTTTATATGCTGCTGTGGATTGTGGAAATCTAAGTCCTGAGTCCCCCCACTGAAGCACTCACTTTGGGAGTGCTACCCTTTCTTGGGTGGTCCCTGGGGTGAGGGTCTGGTCTATTAGAATACCTGGTGTGAAACTCCTGACACAGCAGAGGGTCTAGGATGTCCAGAGCAAGGATCCAGCAACATTCCTTGCAGCTATAGCCCTCCCACTCAAACACTCAAGTTTTCCTTCCATATGGCATGAGTTAAGTATGTCAGGAATGATGTAGGCTAGCTGGCTGTCAATGATTAGAGGTGAGGGAGGTGAGGCGGAGGGAACATTAGTGGCTAGGGGACTTGGGATGATGGGTTTCAGGCATGAGACATGGAATGTGGGCAAGAGCCTGATGTTCTTGGGTAAATCCAACTTGTAAGTAACATAATTGATGCATTGAATTGCCTTGATTGGCCCAATATACTTGGCACTAAGTTTACGCAACTTTGTGGGCTCCTAATGTCCTTGGACAACAGTCAGACCCGGTCACCTGGGTTGTATTGGCGAGTCTCCTTTCTGTAATGGTCAGCATCTCCCTTCTGTGATAGTCAGCAAAGTGCTTGTATCTTTGAGCCACTTGTTCAAGGCATTAATGAACACACTTGTTCACTGCATTTGAGCCACACCTGTCCACATCTGTTCACTGCATTTGAACCACACTTGTCCACACCTGTTCACTGCATTTGAACCATTCATCTATTGCAAGCACATTGGTGGGTGAAGCATCCAATGGAAAAAGGGGAGGTTGATTATCAAGACCACCACGAGTTGGCCTAGTAGTTAGCGTGTCAGCCTCTCAATCGGGAGATCTCGAGTTCTACTCACAGTCGGGCCATACCAAAGACCATCATAAAAATGGTACCAACTGCCATCTGGCAAGGCACACTGCAATGCAGATGTGAATGGGGAGTCAAACTCTCATGGTTACCAGAGGACTAGCCCCCCACTGTAACCCCTAGCTACGTAATAGGCGAGAGGCTGAGGGCTACAGAAACGGAGATCAGCGCCACCCTATGCACCACATGGTGTGGGAAGGGACTTGGTCTTTGATTACCAAGACCACATTGCAAAGGTGGCAGAGTGGTGCAAATAATTCTGGGCATATTCATCCCATGGCAAGAACTGCATCCAATTTCCTTGATTCTCAGCACAAAAAACTCAGAGAAACCACTGACTTCTTGGTTGGCTCTTTCTACTTGTCCATTAGACTGTGGGTAATAATGTTAGACTGTGGGTGACGTTAGGCTTACTGAAATTCCCAGCTTATCCATAAATGTAGACCATAATCTAGATGGGAACTGTGAACCATGACCACTGACTATTTCATCAGGAATATCAAAGTGCCAAAACACATGGGTGAATATTAGTTCAGCTGTCTCAAATGCTGTGGGAAAGCCTGGTAGATGGGTAAATCTTAAGAGACTTAGAAAAACAATCACCATGATTACTGTATTGCCTTGTGAATTAGGGAGATCTGTGATGAAGTATGTGTCTATATGAGACTAGGGATGCTGAGGTCTGGGATGTGGCATGAGTTGACCCACTGGGACTGCATGGAGAACCTTAGACTGTGCACACATTGAGCAAGAGGATATATCAGTTGATGTCCATTAGCATGTTGGGCCACCAGTACTTTGTTTTTAACAATTGGTGGTTGCGTTGATTATCAGGATGCCCAGTGGCAGAAGTATTGTGTGCCCAGGTGATCAGCCAATCCCTAAGGTGTGGGGGAACATAGGTGTGGTCAGTGGGACAATTGTTAGGAAAGTGATATGGGAGAGTCGGAGCGAGCTCTTGGTCGATCTTTAACAAAGGGCTTCAACAAAGCAGGCTGGAATGAGAATGGGCTCAGGATCTGGATCACGTGACAAGGAGGGTTAGATACAGGACAGAGAGTCAGTTTTAGTGTTCTTGGAACCAAGTCTGTAGACTATGGTGAACTGGAAGCAGGTGAAAAATAAGGCCCAGTGGGTCTAACGTGGATTCAGTTGCTTGGCAGTCTTTAGATATTCCAGATTTTTATAGTCTCTGAAAATTGTGAATGGATATGTGGCTTCCTCCAGCTAGTGTCATCACTCTTCAAGTGTGAGTTTGACAGCTAAAAGCACTCAGTTGGTTTATTCGGCAGTGGTAAACTTCTTAAAAAAGAAGGCCACAGGGTGCAACTTGAGTTTTTTGCAGAAATGCTGACATAACATTGCTCCAACACCGGACTCAGATGCATCAACTTCAATGCTGAAAGGCTTAGTGGGATCAGTGTGCTTAAGAATGAGAGTGGAAGTAAATGCTCTCTTGAGCTGTAAGAAGGCTTTTTCAGGATCTGGATTCCATTGAAGACGCTTAGGCCCCTTTTTGAGCAAGGCAGTGGGTTGTTATCAAGCTGAAATATCTTATAATCCTGTAGAAGTTAACACAACCTAAAAAACATTGGAGCTCTGATTGTGGGAAGAGAGGGCCAAATGTTTACTGCTGAGACTTTGTTCTCATCCATAGTTACTCTTTCAGCACTAACAGAGACAGGAAGTGATATCTTGGAGACTTGGAACTCACATTTTTCTGCTTTAATATGAAGAGTTGGTTTTCAAGGAGTTTAGCCAGGACTTTCCTAATATGATTCACATGATTTTCTAGGGTAAGAGAATAAATCAATATGTCATCAATGTAAGCATTGACAAGCTTTCTGATCATGTCCCTCAAAATGTCATTAGTCAGGTGTTAGAAGACACTTGAACCACAGGATAGCCCATACGGCATTATGCAGTACTCGTAGTGGTCAGACGTGGTCCTGCACTGCAAAAAATTTAAAACTGAATTTGAGGAGAACATTACTTAATACTATTGAAATAATCTTTCTGCATGGACAGATATTTTTACTTGGTAAGACATCTTGGAATAAGTTGGTTACAATCTAGAACTAGGTTTAATAATCTCAGAATTGGTGTCTTGTATTCTTCTAATAGGAAATGCTAGATCATTTCAACTATATTCAAGATATTTTCACTTGCTAAGACATCATTTTTTGCAGTGTGAAAGCTTTCTTCCACTCATTGCCCTCTCAAATGTGCACCAGGTTATAAGCACTGTGTAAGTTGAGCTTTGTAAACTTATTAGCAGACTGGAGTTGTTCCAGCACTGAGGGAAATAAGGGCAAGGGATAGAGATACTTTATGGTGATCTGATTGAGTCCTCTATAATCAGTGCATGGTCTGAGACCCCCTCCTTTCTTTTCCACAAAGAAGAAACCCATGGAAGCAATTCAGGGTGGCAAATCCAAATCGTGAGTTAAGATTAAAGTCAGAGGCAGGCAGAAGTTCAGGCAATGTGCAAACAACTGAGTAAGGGCAATAGGCAAAAATATGTGAACCAGATAACAAAACAAGGTCAAAACCAGAATATCAATACAGCCTGGTAAAGTCAGACAAAACAGTACTGAGAGATACTTTGCAGTAAATGTGTGTGTGTGCAAAATCTTTAAATGGTCTATGACTGCATGTATGGCAGGTGTGTATAATCAGAAGTCAGGTGAACTTGATCGTGAAAGCTGGTGGTATTCATAGTTTGTTTTTCACTGTGAGTTATGAGAATCTAAGCCCTGAGTGCAGATGGGGGCATATGTGAAAGTAGTCTAGTCCTATCATCCTAGACCAGTCCTATGTCTATTTTGTAACTGTACAGAATCAAAATTGGGTCAAAAGAGGCAGATATGTTCATGTTCATGTCTGTTCGTCTGCCACTCATCTGGTTTACTCTGCTCAACCACATGGTGATTTCACAGCCCAGAGATGAGTCTAATATTGTCATCATTGTCGGCTGTCCATCGCTAGCAATGATGACTGCTTCATTAGGATGCGCAGAAATGCAGATGGGTCGCGAGCCCTGCACCAGAGCAACAGAGTTGCCCATAGCAGTGGCATGAATGGCCCGGCCGAGCCACCACAGAATGTCTGGCCTTGTGAGCACTTGCATACTATTCTCCTATCCTAACGAAGTGCCTTGCACAGTAAGATAAGACGAATGATGTCATGCCCCCATTGTGTTGTCTCTCTGGACCTCCAGACCTGATGCCAAGTGGTCCACAAAAGTGCCACAGACCTGACTGGTATGGAAGTTGCCCCGCAGTGACAACTGACTTGCTGAGTGATGCCATCCATTGTCCATTTGAGTGTCTCTTCCACATGCCTTCAGGTGGTGTGCCATTGACCCTGTTGGGTTCATCTGCCACATTGCACCGAAAAGCACCTTGCTGCCAGTGCCTTATTGGTGATGTACTATTTGACCCATAGCTGGAACCCAGGCAGGTGCTACCACTCCGGGTCAGAGCAGACCTGGGAGCAATGGTGATGAAGGGGTAACTCCACTTTCCCCAATACTCAAGTCCTCCCGGACCTGAGACTCACCCCCAGTTGCAGTTTAAAGTCCTACCCAGGACTATAACGTCTAATAGTGTACAGTTTTACTGTCAGCTGTCATAAAAGTTGATCCTAGAAAGCAAGAAATCCTAGAAAGCCAGATCAGTAAAAGACAAATGATGTCACAGAAGGTGTAAATTTTTACATGCTCTCAATCAGATCTGAAGCACTAAAGCAATTCCATCACTGAGGCTTTAAAGCAAAACCAAGTCAAGATTTTGTTGTAGATAAACTAGCTGATTTAAACATCTCTGCCTGCACTTCTAAGCCTTTTGCACTCGCATGTTTGTTTACAATTTTTTTTGGAGAGGCTCATTTTAACATGGCCAGGATTTGTATGAACTCTCTGAAGCAAAGAACAGATGGAGAAAGGAACACGGTCATTTTGAATAAACACTTAAAAGGAATGACAGAGCAGTTACAGGGTGTGGATTTATCTAAGTACAGCATAAGAGTAGAAAAATGAGTCTTGTTAGTAAGTGAATATGAGGTGATATAAAAATGCATTAAAAATGTCTAATTGAAGATATTGCAACATGGAACACCATCAGTCTAATAAATAGAAGCACCTACTCTTGCACTTCTAAGCTTTTTTGTATGTGCATATCTGTTTACAATATGTGGAAGAGAGGTTCATTTTAAACCCAGTTTGAGCTGTCTGAGTTCTGGGGATATGTGAAGTGTGAAGAAATTGACATGACTCACCATGAGACCAATCGCTCTTCAGTGGGGGAATTAGAGACACAGTGAAAAGGTTGCTTGAATGAATGATGCAAGACAAATCTTCTGTGCTTGAAATAAGAAAATGTTTTACTGCTGGCATATCAGTGCTTTCTGCCAAGATAATCCTGTTTTCACACAAAACATGTCTGTATTTCATATGGATAGTGGTAATAAAAAATTAAGATTGTTACAATCCCTTAATCATTTATAACTTTTCATGAAAGTATAATAGAGTTTTACTAAATGGAAGATTTCCCCGTGCTTATACTACTATATGTATATATTCATTCAGAACTATAAATGAGACCCATGGACGTTACTAGGACTCCATTACAGTTATGATACTATATGTTTTGAATGATTTTCTTGCTCCTATGTTATTGCACCTCTCACTCTGTTTTACTCATTTATATGCATCATTTTAAAATTCCTCTCATGACAAGTCAGTCCATTTCAGGCCCAGATCATGGGAATAAGAATGACTCAGAGGCATCGTTCTCAATGGAACTAATTATAAATAACTACCATGGAGGTGTCGTTGTTGTCATGTTTTCTGCTTTCTTTCTTTCTTTTTCTTTTTTTTTAGATTATAATGCATCTGATTGGCAGAGATGTGTGTAGGTAGACCTTCTGGGGATTCTCTTAACACAGCCAGGATTTGTGTTAACTGTCTGAAGTGAAGAACAGATGGAGAAAGCAGCACAGTCTTTTTGAATAAACCCTTAAAGAGAATGACACAGTGATTCATTAGTGTCAGCTGCCAGCTGATTGCAGGGTGTTGATTTTTCCAAACATAGACAATGACTCGAAAAAATTGTCTTGGTTGAGTATGTGATTTACAAAAAGGAGATATTTCAACATGAAACACCCAGAGTGATCAGTCTAATCATTGTTCGAGACAAATAAGCTAGCTAATTATCCAGTAGAGTCAGCAGAGGCAGGAACAGCGTTGTCATGGTTACACTGTTTGTCCAGTGAACCTTTTTTTTTAGATATCACCACCAGCTCTTTTTCTGTTAAAAAATACGATATGTGAAAGAATGCATGGATTTTTTTTTTTATTAAATACATGAATATTGAGTCAGGGGAGAAAAAAAACCCAAACATGTTACAATATGATGTTCCAGAAATGTAGCCCTGACACTCCTGGAATAGTCCTTCCAGACAATGCTGTATCAGGGGTGTCAGGTCATAATTGGCAAGAAATTTTTATGTGTATCTTATATGCCACCTCAGATGAGTCAAATGTTATTAACTTCAGGCAGAAAAACAGTCCAGCTACAGTGATGCTTGAAAGTTTGTGAACCCTTTAGAATTTTCTATATTTCTGCATAAATATGACCTAAAACATCATC
>JAPEKL010000016.1:23680719-23691613 GCA_028877455.1 Bagre pinnimaculatus
ATTTGAAAGATAGAACAAACAGTAATACAAACAATGATTGCAATTAATATGTTGGTAACCTGACCATGAATTTGCCATGGGGCGTGATGTCCACTAGAGCCTGATGCCAGGTGTTCCCCTGGTTTTCTCTCTTTCTCCAGACCTCCTGAGCCACATTCCCATGCAATAGGTAGACACTCAAACCCATAGTCCAGCTGGAGCCGTATATGTGGTACCAGAACTGTAGACACTGGGGTTGGACATTAGAGCATTCCTCACTGAGGAGACGTGCTGTGTCTCCATGAGAAGCGCTGTCACCCTCAATATACACATAGTAACCAGCTGGTGATAGAGAATTAGAGAAAGAGGGGGAACGATAAACATATTTTTGTTCATGATTTGCTTATCTGGTAATCTCATAAAGATCGTCAATTACAATAAGAGTAAAAAAATAAGGATTCTTACTTCCTGTTGTGTGATCAGACAAGGGCCCAGTCATCGATGTAGGGGTAGGACCGCGGTGTCTCGTCCAATTGAAAACATCAGTCAACAGTTGAGTCCATGTGCAAAGGTTGTTATCAAAATTGCAGTTCATTCTGCATACTGTCAATATATTAAATTAATTATTGAAACACTTTCTCATACTACACATAACATATTTCAAAAATGGTCAACAGTTAAATCAAATACTCATTCTCTTGCAGAAAATTGTCAACACAGTGTCTAATTGTACTGCCTAAGAATTAGACAGACTACGGTATGCAGTAGTTTCATTGTGTGTTAATTTCTAATTAAAGTTTATTTTACATTTTCATTTCTCTGTACCACATTCACTCAATTAATTGATTTTTTTAGATGAATGATGATGAGCTAAGTTCAGACTTTACCTGAGGCAGTAACAGACATGTTTCCACTGGTTGGTGATGGTACCTCAGACTCTGGCTTCATGCTAACTGCTCCACATTTTCCATGCACTATGGTAACATCATCCCATGCCACATCTGATTGAGCATTTGAACCTCTAATGCCTTCCACAATAATCTGAAACAATGTATGTAAGTGTTTTTTTTATATGAATCTTCCAAGATGCACATATGGAAACTAGAAACCTATTTAAGAGTAGATTCATGCCACATAATTAAAATTTTTTCAGAGTTTAGTTGCATGCACTGTAATATTTATTTTATCATACTATTGTAAATACATTGATCCAATTTCTAAATTTGTATTAATATGATATTAAAATAAATGGCAATGATGGATATAAAATATCCATAGATTAAAAATCTTCTGTAGTTTTACAGACCTACTGTACATATTTGCATATCCAATACATACCTGGAATGGTCCCATTGGGTTGATCTCAATTTGGGCTAGGTGCCAGTGGTTACCCTGACTATTGGATCTAGACCATATTTTGGTGGCATGGTTATCTTCTAGCAAGTAGACATTAAGCATCATGGATGTTGCCAAACCATACATGTGATACCAGAAGATCATGCACTGGGTGCCCAAACTATTGCATACTGGACTCATCATACGTGCCGAGTCACCATGATAGACTCCATCACCCTCAATATACATGTAAAACCCACCTGAAGAGCAATAGACAACAAGTAATAAAATAATCTAATTAAAGTATTTTATACAATAATCAAATGTCTATAGGTTATACTTTTGATACATGGAAAATACGTATTTCTTTAATGTGTAAACTATTTTACATTAATTTTAAACATGACTTTTATCCATAGACTATGCTTTTACATTTAAATTTGCCAGACCAAATAATTTTTGGCCATTCTCTCACTTCCTGTAGTGTGGTCACTGGTTGGGCCAGTGAAATTTGAAAGTGTTGATCCAGACCATCTTTTCCAATCAAAACTGTCCTGGATTAATTGTTCCCATCCACATTCATTCTGGTCAAAATTGCAGCTCCATGAACAACCTGTGTAATCCAATCCGTGACCAATTAGTTGCAATTTTTTTTTAACTCATAGAGAAATGAATGAGAGTATGGACAGTCTCATGGCTTACTTGCACTGGAATTTGGGGTAGTGGGTTGTGATGGTGTCAGGGTGCTTGGTTCTACTGTTGGTGGTGTGGTTGGAACATCTACACAATAAAAGATGATGGTTAAAAATCTCACAAGGATTTCCATACCATCATTATTTTGATTCTGTTACAAAGAATTCATTTAACATTATTATTTAATTCATCCAAGGTTACATTAAAATCTTGGATAAAACAATATGGTCCTTTTGTATTTAGCATAGTTACCACAATGATGTAAACAATGTAGTCATTGTTAATATTTCAATGCTTAATCAAACTGGAACAAAGCCTTTACTAATATTAAAAAAAAGAGGATTCATTTAAGTCTGCACTCACCACAGACTGTGCCCTTCCACCAGTCTCCCAGAAACACCTCAGACACTTCACAGGTTGCCACATAATTTTGTAGAGAAATACATAGCTGGCTCTGATCCCCCCCTGAGGTGCAGTAATCTTGCACACAGCTGTTAACAAAAATCTGAGGGGGCACGAACCAGTGGCAGGCTTTGAAGACATCTCCAAACAGCTTACTACACTCCTGATATCCATTGTTATCCAGCTCAGGTGAACATGCGGGTTTATTCTGAGACCCGTTGATACAACTGAATTAAAAAGGTCAATAAACAAGAATCCTATTAATCAAACATTTTTAAAACAGCCATTATGTTAATTTTGCAGACCACTTTGTAGTAATTATATGTCTAAAATCTGTATTCAGACAGATTTTGATACTGAGCTTCTAAGACTTTATAGACATATCCATCCATCCATCGGTTATCTGTAGTCGCTTATCCTGTTCTAAAGGGTCGCAAGCAAGCTGGAGCCTATCCCAGCTGACTATGGGAGAGAGGCAGGGTACACCCTGGACAAGTTGCCAGGTTATCGCAGGGCTGACACAGAGACAAACAACCATTCACACCTACAGTCAATTTAGAGCCACCAATTAACCTAACCTGCATGTCTTTGGACTTTGGGGAAAACCAGAGCACCAGAGGAAACCCACGCAGACATGGGGAGCACATGCAAACTCCACACAGAAAGGCCCTTGCTGGCCGCTGGGCTTGAGCCCAGGACCTTTTTGCTGTGAGGTGACAGTGCTAACCACTACACCACCGTGCCACCCCTTTATAGACATACTCTGGATTAATTTGAATAAATAGTTGCTTACGGCCAGTCCTTGTCATGAGTTTTCCAACTATTAGCAAAATCGTGTGGATATGGGACTACATTGCCACCAGGTGTCAAGAAGTCATCAAGCTGACTTCCAGAGTAGGTTCCACAGAGTCCGCACATCCTGCCCTTTTGTCTCTCATCTACTTGCACAAAGAGTCGGTCATTTCCGTTGAACAGGACCCTCAAACCAAAGTTTGTTTCCACAATCACATATGGACCTGCTTGGGACACACTCACTGAGGTGTTGTGTAAAAAAGGAAGCGTGATTTGGCTTCCATTCACCTGTATTAAAAAAAAAAGTTAAAGAGCTGTAGCAAAATGCCACATGGCACATCTAAAACAATCTAACTTATCTAATAACATAATAAACGTAGCAGTACTCACATAAACCAGCTTGCTCTTTCTGATTGCAAGGTGCAAGCCATCCACATTCAGAACCACAGAGTTCAGAGATGATGTATAGTTTCTCAGCCCCTCATTCCGCGCTGTTAGTGTGAACTGAACTGCACCAGCACTACATGTTTTAGCAATAGTGTAGTTGCAGGTTCCCTGGAAAGAATAGGCCTTGCCATCAAAGGTGATGTAATGAGGATCACCATAGATACTGCAGGTCACTGGACTGGAGGGAAAACATCCCATGGCCCCATTCTTGACTTTACAGACTTCATGGGCCAGACAGGAAGTAGCTGAACACTCAATATTGCCATGGCCTACACATGTGCACAGTCTTTTACAGTCAGCCTCCATAAATGTCTTTCCTCTCTGAAAGTTACACAAATGGAAGAGTTGTAACAGCAATGATACAAAAGCAATCATACAAGATATATTCATTATACATTATCTATTTATAATATAAAAAAAAATTCCAAGTGCAAAAATGTGTGATTGTGGTTCATACCAGTGCCATATGTGGTACTTATGTGCTTATCTATTCCTGGTGTTTCTCCATATTTACCTCATAGTGCTGTCCATCCACCCAGCATCCACAGTCTTTGATAGGTACACAGCTTCCTCCACTTAGTAGGAAACCATCATCACAGTCACATCTCTCTTGACACCTTCCACAATACTCTATAGCATCCAGGCCAGAACAAGTGGCAGGGCAATCTCTTGAGCATGCATTAAAGTGGCTATTAGACCCACAGGTCAGAGCTAGAATAGAACCACAGGAAACCTATTAGTTTTACTGATGTGATTTTTTTTAAATAAATATCATACTTAGGGTTCCTCAATGATTGCATGTCACTAGTAGCAACAAAGGGGATTTAGTATGTGAAATTGTGTAATTCAGGACTCACTGTTTGGCAAACATACATAGGGATAATTAGGGAGGTCTAAATGGTATAACCTTAACCCATTGGTTAAAAAATGTTATTTGTTAGTATTTATTTTTTTCCAAACTAAAAATAATGGTTTTCTTTGTGATGAAGAAGAAAATAAAATATTGAGAGACGTACAACAGTTAGTTGCATTTCTCCAACCAGTCACAGAAATTCCAACCTCACTGCAGGACTTTTCAACTGCCTGCAAGACATTACAGAAGGCCTCATGATCTCCTTTAGTAGTACACATCTCAGATATACAGCTCCTGAAGAGACTTGAAGTATCAAGAGAAGAAGAGCATTTGGAGAATGGGCCATTTTGGGACATCAGAACTCCACAGTACATCTTGCTTTCATATTCCAGCTTCTCAGATTCTGAGCACATGCCTGAAACAATGGGCTCTTCGCAGAGTGAATTGGCACTCTTCCACTTTTGGCCCAGAATCTGGGTGTCCTTGACCAGAGATATGTCTGGCATGTTCTTATCATCATCCATTACAGTGTTAAAGTTGCCACACATGCCACATAGTTTGTCTGAGTACTGGATAGGTACAGTTACATGAAGGGCACCAGACATGGCAAAGGAAATGGACAGGTTGAAGTTTGTCTGAAGCATCACACCTGGTCCATTGGCACTGATTTTTATTGTGTCTTTATCTAGACTCAGGGGGAGATTCCTCCAAATCCCATTGACCTAAAAAAAAAAAAAGACAGTAATAGCAAATTATTTATCTGGTTGTTGATAATTGTGACACTAGTCTTTAAGAATACTAAACAATACAGATGATCAAACTTGGCTAACAGTCATGCACATAGAAGCAATTTTTTGTTTTACCTTTTAATGTAATAGCATTTTAAATATACTCTAGAATATTTATTATTATTATATCCACATTCACTGGATATGAGGAACCATGCGCTCTGATTGGCTACTCTGCTACTAGGATCTCAGCTCATATACTGTGAGTAGAGAAAAACAAAATGGCGGAGTGCATCAAGTCAGATATATCACTTTGTAATTAAGTATTTAAAAGAAAGAGCTAAAAGAATATAGTTTTCCCCCAATATCTCTTTTTCCACACTCCAGCCCAGTTGCTAGGGGTAATGCACCTTTAAGTTGGTTTGCCAACCACCAAAAAAAAAAAAGAAGAAGAAAATGGTGGAATGTGTTACTGAACCAGCTGAGGATGAAATAAAAACTCTACTCAAAAACAAAACTGCCAAAAATACAAAAAAAGCAACAAAATATGGAGTGAAAGTATTTCATGGTAAGAATGTATCTTTTTTTTAGTTTTCAATAATTATTATTACAGCATTTTCCACAAATTGCTACTGTCATTTCGACAGGTTTGTTTACATTCTAAGTGGAAATGATTTTGTCAGACATTTTGTATGAAGTTTTTATTTATGGAATTTGCAAAAAAATAAAAAATGTTTCTCAAAATCCAGTGAATGTGGATAGAATAAAATAATTATTCCACTCAATCTCGTCGTACATGACTTATAGCCAACTCAGCACTCCGTGCCTCATCAGCTATCAGCTCATATATGACTCGATTTCATGGAATAACTGTTAATTATTTGTGGTGGCCAATGAATCTCATCAACTCAGAAATTCACTTAGTTAACACCATAGAACATTAATGATATGGAAGCCTGTAGTTTCAGACATTTATTCCAACTAACAACAGAGCAGCCAATTATACTAAAAACATTCTGTTCATTCTTGGATCAGATCGCAGTAGACTTCATTAATTAACTAAGATTAGGTTGTCAAAGAATAAAGCAAATAACTGCATCCCTCCCTGAGTACCACAGTGATTAGATGTCCATATACTGTAAAAGCAGTGAATCTACTCACCATGATTTTTTTTTTGTTTCTTCTCAGCAGAGTCACTGTTAGACTTTGTATATTCACATTCACTTGCTGGATTTGGAATTTAGATGATTTGCTTATTTGCTCATTCTTCACCTCCACTACAAAGCCTGGAAGCAGTCCAGCCTCATCACACACCTCTGTCAGTACATGAATACAATGACCCATGAAATGGGATTTGATCCCATCAAACGTGGTGTATCGCAAATCACTTGTAACTTTGCAGATCCCAGATGTGAATGAGTCACTTGACCGTTTGTACTGAACAGTCTTACTGCAGGGTTGACCATCCCCACAGGCAATTTGGGCACAGGTCAACTGACTTTCAATACAGGTGCACTGAGTGGATTCATCTGTCCAGAACTGAGTGCCTGACTGGCACTGAGAGTCTGTGGAAGAAGTGGTGAATAACAATGGTTTAGCATTATATACAGTACTCAGTATATACAGTATAGGTGTATAGAGTATATGGTATAAGGTGGTTAAATTTAGTTATTACAAATATGCTGACAAATTATTAGTATAATAACAGATCCACTCACCACACTGTCCCCGCTGTACTCCAATCCTGTCAAAGACAGCTTCTTCTGTTCCTTGTCTTTGTATAAGTTCAAAAATAATCTGTAGGCATGAACAAACATTTAAAATGTATATTACACTGTGACTACGTATAAAGCTAAGGAAAATCAACAATGACGAGTATTTTTGCCATTTAAAAATAGACTTTAGATTTTTTTTTTTACAGAAACTCACGTGTAGAATAAACAATGTGATATTCTGAGGAAAAGTGTAATATTAATACTGTACAGAATAAACCTATAAAGAATTATACCTTTTCATAAAGCTAGCAAATACCTTAAAATGCTCTTTGCAATAACAAGGATTTAAAAAAAATACCTTCACAGGAATCTCCAAGTTACTCAGTGGAATGAGGACCTGCCTCCAGGTGTGGCCCTGAGTGTGCAGAGAGCTCCAAATTTGTGTTCGATCATCATCACCGAGCAGGACTCTCAGTTCTGAGCTGTCATGCCCTGGTTTGTAATACCAGAACTCAAGACACGAGTTGCCAGAGAGATACAAAACCTCACTCTTTAGCCAAGTTACAGGGCTCATTGGATCTCTTGAGAGGTAGAATTTCTCTGAAGCGTATAGGGCAGTGAACAGAATGAACAATGTTTGTTAGATACATATAATGATTCCTGTGCTTTTGCCAAATAAGGGTCATTATTGTATGTTTTTATTTGAGCATTTTCGGAAGTACTGTTTCCTTTTCATTTTCTAATTGGATAAAATTAAACTGATGGCTAAATAATTCAGAATAATATTGTAAATAGTACTGAATTATTTGTTTGAATACTTGAATTTAACACAATTTATTTAATTTAACAGATTTACTGAATCAGGTATTTGTGTAAATTGAAATTAATTTTATTTTTAACATACATCTATGGGGAAAAAAAGAGTAATTTTTCCAGAGCTGTATGGAACACCAAGTGGTGTTTAGTTCATAGCTCTGTGACTCTCTTTCCTTGAGATTCCAAACCATATCTATGACATATGCATGAACAACAAAATTTTACTTCCTGAGAGAGACTGAATAATTATGATTGCAAGGCCCTCATCCAGGAACTGGTCAGTATTCCACACCTGTAGCAGGCCACAAAATGGCTCATTTCTGGGTTAGTCTGACCAACTTATGTGGATGGTCACCACATGAGCAACTACATGGACACATTAACAATAACATGAGCTCCTTTATAAATGTTTATTTGTGTCAAATGTTGAATACCTGATGATTTGTTCAAATCTATTAATGACATATTAAAGACAGTTATTGCCCAATCACTTAGTGTATTAACCTGATTTCAAATGCAGCTGTCTAAGCTCTTTAAATTATATGCAGTAGTTGCTAAAATGTTAGTCATACAATGTGTCTTTATCTGTACAGTGAGTATGGGAATGTAAAGGATTTGCTAAAAGTGTTTCTGCAAGGAAAAATTACCATGTCCTGCTTGGCTTCTGATTAACCCCTGTGCAGTCCAGTCACAGAATGGAGAGAGATCACTGTCAAAATCACACTTTGTAATATAATCTGGAACAAATACAAGCAGTGGAAAAAACTATTAAGAGATGAAGGGAAGAACAAACCATGATGAACTTTTTTCCTGTTAAATAAATCAAGTCAATGATACTACAGTGATCTTAAGACAAATTTATCAGACAGCAAACAACAAAGTATAAAGGTTAAATTCTAACCTGTATTTGGCTTCCAATCAGGAAGATTAATCGAAGGCTTACTGTGGAAAAAACAAATATTATACACACACATATACATATATATATATATATATGTATGTATGTGTGTGTGTATATATATATATATACAGTATATTACACATATCTATTATATAAACTTACCTGAATGACGCTTCAGTGATCATCACAGCTATTAATAGAAGGCAAAGCCATGCATGCCTTGCCATTGTATCCGTTTTTAGTTTACCGCTTCTACCTTAAGATTCAGCGGTGGGAGCTGTAGTAGTTTTCTATCTTACTTTTACTGATGTTTTCGGTAGCCTATCAAAACAATGTGTCCTGTCAACTGAGAGAGAAGGGTGTTGGGGCAAGGCTTAAGAATCAAGGAGTGTCTTGAAGGCATAATGTCTGATGACATAGATTGGTCAACGCTTACAGGAAAAATGAATGATTATACTGCTAATTCTTTGTCTGAACTCTTATCTGCTTGTCATGTGTTGTAATTAGGCTCACATCTACACTGGCAAAAGGGTAGTTTATTATGCCTCGGGTTATGATTGCACTGTGAAGTCCTTATCAGACTATGACTCAGGCTGACTGACATTGACTTATGTTTGCTCTGAATGTGCTACTTCTATTTTATTGTCTTATTTTTTTTCTGTGGATTCTTTGACATAAATTTCCACCTGGATAATGTGTCTTTTTGAGTGACAGTTACAAAAAGTTTTTCAAACATAGAATGTTTTTCAAATGGCCTTAAAAGTTACACAACAATGCTAAAACAAACATATTCTTATTTTTTAGATGTCAATAAAATATGATCTTTAATACCTAACTCAGAGGTGACAGGTTTTGATCTGTCTCCACTGAAGGAGGTTGAATTGACAAAGTGTGATGTAGACCTCTGCCACCCAGGAAATTCTACCTCACAGATTTCCGGGAGCAAACAGTCACTCATGTTCTCATAGTTTATTGTAAGACAAACATGAGTATATATTCATTACATTACATTAATGGCATTTAGCAGATGCTCTTATCCAGAGCGACATAAGCAGTGCCTAAATAATATAAAATAATGTTCATTGCTCTTGTGAGCACCCCCCAGGTGAATGGGTGAACTGAGTGTCAATGAGTTTTTGCCAGTCATGCACATTATGCCACTCTTCAAATGCAAGCAATGTTGCTGAGCAATGTGTTTATGTGATCAGAAAAATGTTGAAGGCGAAATTGAAGACAAGTGGGAAGCAATTTGAGGCAGAAAAGAGCACTAACCTTAGACAGAGTAGATGAAGACGTTTGAATTCATGCTGGTCTTAGAAAGAAGAATGTCAATGTCAAACTCCTTTTCCGCAATTCCCAGCTTGTCCTTTTTACATAAGTGTCAATTCCTGCTCTGTTCCTACCAACCATTCTGGGTCGGAGGCTGAACAAAATGATCTCCATTCTGGATTTGGAACTTTTACACAGAAAGGCAAGATGAAAAAAAAAGCGCAAGATTCCCACCTTGAATAGGCTGTGTAAAAGGAGCCACTGTTTTATTTTTTTTCTAGGTGAGGTGGTGTAAATTAAGTGTGTCAAATATTAAGTTTCTATTATTAGAATGTGTATTGAGTTTATGGGCCTAAGTATATATGCGTTACCGAGTTTTAAAGTTGTTTTGTATAGTGCGGATATTCATGTGCTTAGTGAGACTAATGTTCATTAGTGTGGCTCATGGTGCCCAGGAAAAGCCTGTATGATTTGTATTTAATAATTTGACTAAGTTGAGAGCAGTCAGACTCATGAAGGAATGATTAAATGCAAATGTAGTGCTTCTTTAGATATTCTTAGCATGAACACATGTGAGTGGGAAATGGAACACCTATAGCAATACCATTCACACTGGATTATCAGGCTCACCTTAGGCTGATAAGATGAGAATAGTTATAAAACAACATGGGCAATAAAGATTGTTGTGCAAGAATTTTGTAGCTGTAGTTTGGTTTGTACTGAAAGTGTGAGGGAAATTTAGTGAATGAACATTCTTATTCTCTGTGTTTCTGTGTGTTGAGCTCAAGTGGCCTAGTGTATTGAGAAAAGTTGTTTTTCCAATGATGTAACTGCCTTTCTGTGGCCTTGGTGGTGATAAGCAGGGTGCCTGAGTGCTCCCTAACTACGCATCTGCCTGCACATATCAGAGCATTCCAGGTGCATGCTTTAACAAAGCTTCATAGAAAATCTTGAGCCAATCACG
>JAPEKL010000016.1:24098911-24110347 GCA_028877455.1 Bagre pinnimaculatus
ACCTATGCACACTCCAGATTTCTGTTTTTTTTTTCATCTTAATTATTGTTTGTGTCACAATAAAACAACAATTTTCATCTTTAAAGTTGTAGGTTGTGTAAATCAAATGGTGCTAACCCCCCAAAAAATCCATTTTTAATTCTGGCCTGTAATGCGAAAAAAAACCCAGGACAAATACCAAGGACAATGAATACTTTTGCGAGACACATAATACCCTGTTGCTCTTTAACCCTATCCTCATCTCCCTTCCTCAAAATATTTTGTCATCCTCATCTGTTTCTGCCTTTTGCCCTTTTCATTTCCCTCTTCATCCCCCCCCCCACACACACACACTTTTTGTTGGAACACCTTTATTGCCATGCATCCATATGCCTCTCAGTGCTAAATTACCTCATTTCAGAGAAGTTTGCCTCTTGGACAATTCCACCCAATTTTCCCTGACCAAAGTTGACACTTAATTCCTGAGCTGTAGTGGAGGCCTTTCTCTGAGCTTCCAGATTCATTATTCTAAATGGGCTTTACAAAGTGCCTGCTTTGGCAAGGAACTTCACATTTGCTCTAAGCTTGTTTTATTGCCAGGCTGAATTGGTGTAATGGCCTGACTGTGTTCCCCTCCAAATATTTTAGTGTGGGAATGCTGGCAACAGTAGCTTGGAGGATCTTGCCTAACTAGAAAAGTTCACAGCTGAGAAAATTTCAGAAAGACTCAATTATCACCAACATTACCTACTTGGCAACATGCAGAAAGAAGATCTCACTTGTGTATGCTCTCACATTTGCAAGAATGCACTGCAAATACTTTGTTACCTGGAGGATTTGGGGATTACAGTGCTTTTGTGAACACTGAATATAAATCTTAATATTAGTCTTAAATCTTGAATATAATTTTAATGGAATATATGGCACAGTGATGTTAAATTCTTAAATCTTATTGGTCATAAGATGTTGATAATTTTTTTTTTACAGACAATAATGCTAAAGGTAATGCTCTCATTCTAATATATTATTGTTTCTATAGTACTAATTCAATCACAAGTATAGGAGCTACAGTAGCACAAACTGCTGAAAAAAATAATTCTGGCTAAAGCAAAAAGGTATCAGCATAAACTTTTTTAGCAGTTTGTGCTACAGTAGCTCTCTGTGGGATTGGACCATGTGGACTACCCTTCATGCCCCATGCAAATCAAAGCCTTGGCCTCCCATAGCCCTGTCGCCAAGTCACCGGTTGTCCTTTCTTGGACCACTTTTGGTAGGTACTAATCACTGCATACCAAGAACACCCAAGAAGATGTGCCATTTTGGAGATGTTCAGATGCAGTCATCTAGCCATCACAATTTGGCCCTTGTCAAAGTTGCTCAGATTCTTACACTTGGCTATTTTTCCTGATTCCAACACATCAATTTTGAGAACTGACTATTCTCTTGCTGCCTAATATATCCCATCCCTTGACAGGTGCCACTGTAACAACATAATCAATGTAATTCACACACACGCCCACACACACACACACAGGCCATTTTATTAGGTATACATATACCTGCTGTTTTATTTATTTATTTATTATGTTTACCAATACACCTGCTGTTTTATGCAGTTATCTAATCAGCCAATCCCTTGACAGAAGCATAATGCATAAAATCATGCAGATACAAATCAAGAGCACTTCAAACATCATAGTTGGAAAAAAATGTGTTCTTTGTGACTTTCACTGTGGCATTAATGTTGGTGCCAGATGTACTGGTTTGAGTATTTCAGAAACTGGGGAACTCTTGGGGTTTTCACAAACAACAGTCTCCAGAGTTTACAAAGAATGGTGTGAAAAACAAAACACTGAGTGAGTGACTGTTCTGTGGGTGGAAAGGTCATTAATAAGAAATATCAGAGGAAAATGGTCAGATTGGTTTGAGCTGCCAGGAAGGATATAACAACTCCTAACAACTCTTTACAACCATGGTGAGCAGAAAAGCATGTCAGCATGTAACAGCAGAAGACCACATTGGATTCCCTGCCAGCTAAGAAAAGGAATCTTAGAATCAAGAACAAGTTCCTATTAAAGAAACTGGTGTGTGTATGTGTATCTCTCTTTTATATATATGTGTGTGTGTGTGTGTGTGTGTGTGTGGCAGCAGGGGTGTGGTGGAGTGCCAGTTTGTGAATGGAGGGCGAGGCCGGTGAAGGTGAGTGGCAAAGTGATCACACCTGTGTCTCATTAATGATATGTGTGTGTGTGTGTGTGTGTGTTTTGCAGTGACAGCTGAGGGGTTATATGGAGGGAGAAAGCAGAGAGGAGGGAAGCTTCCCTGTGTGCCATGTTAGTGTGTATGTGTGTGTGCACATGTGTGTGAGAAAGTGCTTTCACTGCAAGCTGAAAAGCTCAAATAAAAGTTACTAGAGTGTGGCAGTGGGGGTGTGGTTGAGCGTCAGCTGTGAATGGTGAGGAGTCAAGTTGAACCAGCAGGTAATGTGATGAGGTGCACCTGTGTCAAATTACTGGATGTCTATTAACCTGTGTTTCTGTGTGTCTTTCAGACAGTCAGGAACTCGAGAGAGAGAGCAGTGTCTCCCTGCATGTGTGTGTATGTTTGTGCGTTGAGTTGCCACTGAAAGGTGTCAATTAAAAGAACACACCTGTTAAGCCTGCTTCCAGTTCCTCTGTTTCCCCAGAGTTAAAGAGTTGTTATACTAGTGCCAAAGCCTGAGACTGAGAAACGAACACCGCCATGGGATCCGAACCAGTCAGAGAGCTCCTCCAAATGCTCACAGATGACCTCCAGTGCCAGCAGTATGCCCTCGTCATGCTGATGGTAGATCAGGGCCAGGATTTCCAGGCTGTTCTCAAAGTCCAGGCAGAGGACCGGCAGGTGATACGGAGCTGGATCCAGTCTGCAGGTGCTCCAGCCATCATTCCTGTGGCCAACATGCCCATCCAGTTGGTGAAGATGGAGCTGCAGGATGATCCTGACACCTTCCTTGAGCTGTTTGAGTGTATCATGGCTAAAAAGCTCCCGGGCACAAACATGCTGGAATACCCCTGAAGTGAGCCATCATACAGTGGATCAGCCACAGCTCAGGACAGCAGCACCAGCACTTCCACTCACTGGCTTATGGTGAAGTGGGCTAGCTGTTCACATTCACACAACAGCTCTGGGATGCCTGCCAGCAGTGGCTGTTGGCTGGTGAGTGCGATGTAATTCATAATTGAGCAAGTGACACTGGAGTAGTACGTTGTCCAGCTGCCGAGTGGGATGTCAGCTTGGATCTGTTGTCACTGACCGACGTCACTGGAGGAGGCAGTCCAACTGGCTGAACATCATCTGACAGCATATCCAGAAGCAGGCTGTGCTACAACTTCCTCTCTCTCTCACTCACTTTCACTTTCTACTTCTTCCCCTCCCCCTCCTCACCCCTCCCCTACCCGATCCCCATGGAAATGGGGGTCAACTCCCCTGAAACCCGTTCCCTGCACTCTCTCTTTCTTTTCCTTCCTCCTTTCCCCTCTCTGTCCCTGTACCATTGAAGTGAGGGTTGACACCCTTGCAGCCAGCTCACCAAGCCTGTGGTCCAATTCTCCCCTCCTCCCCTTGTGTTTCTGTGTCTCTTTCCACTCAGTTGAATGATCCCTGAGCCACCAGTGCAGAGGTGAAGCCTGGACTGGTGTGCTGGCATTGCAGGAACCCTGGGCACTTTCAGGACCAGTGCCATGCAATGGAGGTGAGGGCAGTGGTCATTATCCCTGATGAACCAGAAACCACCTCTGAGTGAGCTGGAGCATACCACATACCAGTGAGTATCCAAGGGGGTGCCTACCACAAGTTGTTGAATTCAGGCTGCAATCAGACCTCCATCCACCAAAACGTGGTGCAAGGCAAAGCATTGGGTACAGCACGTTTGGTGAAGGTTCTGTGTGTGCACATGGATGTTCATGAATACCAGCTGGTTCCTGTCAGAATTCAATTTCTGTGGAAAAAATCATAGCATGGAGGCAGCAGTTTTTCAGTACCTCATGCACCCACTAATTCTGAGAACAGATTGGCTGGGGTTTAAGTGTTTTATGGAGCGAGTAGTGGTGGGTGGGTCCTGCAGTAATATGTCATGGGGGATCCAAACATTGGGTTGGCCAGGGAGGCTATCCCAGAGCCATCTATGTCAGCTCTACATCATAATGACATGGAGAGTTGGTAGCGCCCCAGCCAGTGCTATGCTAGGATCTCCCTGTGATGTATTACTGCAGGACCTGCCCACCACAACTCACTCCATTAAACACTTAAACCCCAACCAATCTGTTCTCAGAATTAGTGGGTGGGTGAGGCTGCTGTTAGGTCAGTACCTCACCCACCCACTAATTTTGGGAACAGATTGGGTGGGGTTTAAGTATTTGAAGGCATGAGTAGTAGTGGGTGGGTCCTGCAGTAATATGTCATGGGGGATCCTAGCATAACATTGGTCAGGTAGGCTATCCCAGAGCCATCTATGTCAGCTCTACATCATAACAACATGGAGAGTGGGTAGCGCCCCAGCCCTCCCTGCTCTCTCGGGGATTCTCTCAAGGATTTCCCTCTCGAGTAGGTGTGGGATAAAACCCTGCATCACACTTTTGACCAAGTGAGAGTAGTCAGTGGTCAATCCCTCCAGCCCAATGTTGGGCTTGCCTGCCCATTCTTTTCAGTAATTAAGGATAGGTTGTATTGAGTGATATGGAACAATCAGACTGGTGAAAAGGTGACACACTTGTTGGTCCCAAAAAGTTGCAGGTAACTTGTATTCCATGTGGCTCATTATAATTCTCTGGCAGGACATTTTAGGCAGAAGAAAACACTGATCCATCTCATGGTCCATTTCTATTGGCCAGGGTTGCATGGGGATGTCCACAGATGGTGTGCCTATGGGAAGCCATGGCCTAATGTTTAGAGAACTAGCTTTTGGTCCAAAAGGTCATTGGTTTGATTCCCTGGACCAGCAGGAATGGCTGAAGTGTCCTTGAGCAAGGCACCTAACCCCTAACTGCTCCCCAGGCTGCTCAGGGTATGTTGGACATTGCTTTGGATAAGATAATCTACTAAATGCCTGTAATGTAATGTGTGCAGCTTGTTGCAAATACCAGCTGGTGAATCCAGTAGCCACACCAAAAATGCCATTGTGCCCTCATCCCCAAGTGAATGGCTTGTGCAGTTTTGGGCAGCATGGTGGTGTAGTGGTTAGCACGGTCGCCTCACAGCAAGAAGGTTCTGGGTTCAAACCCAGCAGCCGGCAAGGGCCTTTCTGTGTGGAGTTTGCATGTTCTCCCCATGTCTGTGTGGGTTTCCTCTGGGTGCTCCAGTTTCCCCCACAATCCAAAGACATGCAGGTTAGGTTAATATGGGATGGCCTTGGGCTAAGGTGCCCTTGAGCGAGGCACCTAACTCCCAACTGCTCCGGGTATGTGTGTATCGTCATTGCTTATGTGTGTGTTCACTGCTTCAGATGGGTTAAATGCAGTGAAGAAATTTCACAAGTGCATGATGAATAAAGTTGTGCTTTCTTTGCTTTCTTCTTTTCTTTCATAAGAATTGGAATGGATCTCGTTAGGCCATTAGATTGGCCTGCATGTGGGCATTGCTTTATCTTAGTCCTTGTGGACTATGCACCATGATACCTGGAAGCAGTACCATGGCATAACATTTCTGCATGTAATGTCACAGAGGCACTATTTAAAATTATCTCCTGAGTCAGGATTCCAAAAGAAATCCTGAATGATCAGGGCACTACATTTGTCACACACACTTCACAAACTCTACAAGACACATGTAACTAGGATAAATGGCTCAAGCCCCCCATTATTCACAGTACAAGATGTTCCACAAGCCTCCACCGGGTTTTCTCCATTTGAATTATTGTATGAGCATAAGCGATATGCTATCCTAGATGTCATACATGAAAATTGGGAGGATCGACCATTTTCTAGTAAAATTAAATTCAATACAGCCTCAACCTGCATGCAAAACTCCACACACTTAGTCATCTAACCCAGCAGAATTTGCGGCAGGTGCAGGATCATCAGTCCCAGCTGTACAACAATGGTATGTGCCTGCAGGAGTTCACACCAAGAGATAAAGTTCTTGTATTATTGCTCATGTCAAGCTCTAAATTTGAGCTTTTTAAATTTGAGTCCTTTGAGGTCACATGGTGAGTTGGTGACTATGACGTGAAACACATAGATAGGGGAGGAGCGCTGCAGACATACCACCTCAATCTGCTTAAACTCTGGAACGAGGGGTCCCTGTGGCATTGGTGATGGTAGTTCCAGAGAGGGAGGAGCTGGGGCTGGAGGTAAAAAATGAATGGAGCCACCTCAGCCCACATTGGTCCCCTGTGGAGACCACCTCTTGCTGTACCAGCTCATGGAGGTTGCCAAGTTGTAAGCAGAGTTTTCTGACATGTTCTTGTCCCGCCCTGGTCACACCCACCTCATAGGACACCACATTGAGACACCCCCAGGAGTGGTGGTACATAGCTGCCCATCTTCTTCTTACTGTATGGTCCCCATCATCTCTGAGCAAGGGTGGCTCTTCGGTGGCTCTTCTGCATGCCGTTGTAGCCTCATCTCAGACAAGGTCTTTCCACTGTGAATGTGGTCTCTCCACACAGATCTGTCAGCTGTAGTGTTGTACCAGTCATCACCAATGCCAAATATGGTTAAATCCTCTTTCATGCAGTCTTTCCACTGCTTCTTGGGGCATCCACGAGATCTAATTCCATGGGCAAGCTCTCCAAAGAGAAGCTGCTTTGGGATTCTATAATTAGGCATCCTGCAGACGTGCCCTAACCAATGGAGGCGGTTGCTGAGTACCATGGTCTCTATGGTTGTTGTCTTGCCTCTTTGTAGCACTTCTGTGTTGGTAATGTGACGCTACCATTGGATCTTCAGAATTTGCCTCAGTGACCTTTGACGAAACATTTCTAATAGATGGATGTGTAAGGCAAGGGTGCTCCATGTTTTGCTCCCATGCAAAAGACAGGGCAATACTATGGCTTTGTACACTGCCATTTTGGTTCTTATAGTCAAGCCTCTCTGGTTCCACCATCTGGTTGTGAGTGACTTAAATGCAGCTGCTCCTCTGGCCAGTCATCTCTTGATTTCTGCATCCAATGATGCATCAACAGTTAGTTCACCACCTAAGTAAGTGAAGCTCTTTGCCTGTGTTAGCTGATGATCATTGATGGTAATAGGTTGGACACCATCATTTTGCAGGAAGTGCATCACTTCTGTTTTTGGCTTACTGATTCTAAGACCAAAGGTGCTGCATGCCTTATTGATGGCAGTGGCTGCATTTTGTGTTAAGAGTGGCGAGATGTGGTGAGTTAGGATTGAATAGCAGAACACAAACCAGGAAATCCAAGGAATAAAAAAATATTTAATTAAAGTCCAAAAAGAGTCAATGAACAAAAATAATCCAGACAACAACGAGGTAGACAAGGACAAAGTGCTAATATGAAAAAAACCATGAAAAATAGTTCTGACAAAAACTGGAGACAAAAAATGTAGTGCAAAAAAACATGAGAAACTGACAAAACGTGAGTGCAAAAAACTGTGGCTAAGACTAGGCAAAACAGAGAGCAAAAATCCAGGAAGCAAAAAATGGCAGAGACAATGTGAGAAACAGACAAGACGTTCTGGCAAAGTCCCCTTCTGAGAACGGCCTATTTATACACAGCAGAGCAGACAAGGAAGTGAATGCCGGCAAGATGGAAGTCCCGTCCCGGATCCGGATTGCGCTGAACCGGGAGATAGTAAATCTCCGGAGTGGAAGTACAGGGCAGATCATGACATTTTGAAGTGATTGAGCTGTTCTTGTACTGTGGGCAGCATCATCTGCAAACAGGAAATCATCCAACCTCGCAACCTCGGTAGATTTGGTCTTTAGTCATCTGAGATTGAACAACTGGCAATCAAGTTTGTATCTGATATCTACTCCAAAGTTCTCCTCTGACTTGTGGGTGTGGCATAACACAAAGAAGTAGAGAATAAACAGGGTTGGTGCCAGGACACAGCCTTGTCTCAATCCAGATGAAACCTTGAAAGATTCAGTCATAGCCCCATCTACTAAGACCTGGGCTTGCATTCCTTCATGGAAACTGCAGATGATGTTAACTACTTTCGGTCGTATTCCAATGTGCAGTAGTACTTGCCACAGGACCTCTCTGTTTACAGTGTCAAACACCTTGACAAGATCGACAAACCTCAGGTGCAATTCCTGGTGTTGTTCACGGCTTTTCTCCAGTAATTGGTGGAGGGCAAACATCATGTCTATGGTGCAGTGTCCTGGTTGAAAACTGCACTGGGCCTCAGAGATGAATGGAGCAATTGATGGCCAAATCCTGTTGAGGATGATGCAAGCATACAGCTTTCCAACCATGGCTAGTAGTCATATGCCATGGTAATTACCACAAGTAAAATGACAGTTCTTCTTGAACAGCTTGATGACTATGCCATTCTTGAACTCTTTTGGCACCCTTTGTTCTGCCCAGATGGTCAGCAGTAGTGTGTGCAGTTCATTTAAGAAAAGGGGTCCTCCAGCCTTTGAGACTTCTGCAGGAATACCAACTGGACCTCGTGCTTTATCTGGTTTCAGCTGTTGCAATGCCTTTTCAACTTCATCCAGAGTTGGTTCATGCTCGAGCTCCTGGATGACCTCCTCCTGGGAAATGTCATCTAAGACTGACATGTTTGCTGTGCCTTGCTGGTTCAGGAGTGTACTGAAGTGCTCTTTCCATCTAGCCAAGATGTCTTGAGGTCCAGATAGGTGGACTCCATCTGCTGAGTTGATAGGGTTAGTTCCACCTGTCTTATGCTGTAAGACTACACAGAGGGCTTAAAAAAAGCCGCGGGAATCATGGCGCTGGGCATAGGACTCAATTTCAGCAGCTCTGTCTAACCACCACTGTTTCTGTATATGACACAGCTTTCACTGGCACTGGCTGCAGGATGAGCAGTGTTTGCAGTTCTCTGGTGAGTCTTTTTGGAGGAGGGCTTGAAAACACTTTCGCTTGCACTTGAACAGGTCTTGTATCAACATGTTGTTCTCATCAAACCAGTCTCTGTGGTTCCTCCTCTGCAGTCCACGAATCTCTTTGGAAGTGCTATAGAGAGTGGAATCTAGATCCTTCCAGTGTTCCTCTAAGCTTTCTGAGGTGATGTTAGGCAGTTTTGAGGCAATGGCATCCTGGAATTGTTGTTTGCTCTCAGGAACTTCGAGCCATGCTGTGTTCAGGTGAGGTGTGATTTTCCTCCATCTGCATTGAGTAGAAACATGGAATTGGAGGTTTAGCTGGGCACAGACTAGCTTGTGATCTGTCCAGCAATCTGCGCTGCACCGGACTCTTGAGTCTGCAAGGTCACTCTCGTATTGTTGTCTGACTATTATGTAGTCAATCATATGCCATTTCTGGGAGCATGGATGTTTCCAGGTCCCCTTGTGGATGTCTTGGTGTGTGAACACCATATTGGAGATTAGCAGACCAAACCTGTTGCAGAGTTCTAAGAGTGTCACTCCCTGAGCATTTTCCTCTCATAGTCCATTTGGCCCAATGACATTGGGCCAAGCTTCGGTGTTAGTACCAACTCTTGCATTAAACTCTCCAAGGAGGAATAGTCTGTCATGGGGTGGTACCGCTATAGGAACTGATGTAAGTTGGTTATGGAAGAGCTGCTTCTCCTCCTGTGGTCTCTTAAAGGTAGGTGTGTACACGCTGATGATAGTTGCATGGCACTTGGTGTTAAGTTTGATGTGCATGGTCATGATTCATGAGTTAATGCCATTCCATTTCTGCACTTGTGGTCTGAGGGATGACTTCATGGCAATCGTGACACCTTCCCAGTTTGGGCTGGTCACTGGGTCTCCCTGAATGAAGAAAGATGTAATCACCATCTGAGAATTCTCCTTCACCAGGGATTTGGCACTCGCTGAGACAGGCAATGTCGATGTTCAGCCTCTTGAGCTCAGATGCTACTAGAGCAGAGCCATGTTGTGGTGCTTGGCACTTGTTGGTAGGTGTGTCGGACATGGTTTGGACATTCCATGAAGCAATCTTGATCTGGGAGATGTATTTGTGGCAGCTTCTGGGAAAAACAGGGTCAGGGGGTCTGGAAGACTTTGCCCTTGATCCATCATGCTTGTGATGTTGCTTCCTGTCAGACCAACGCAGATTGTATGATGTTGTTGTTGAAGAGTCTTTAGCGGGTAGAGAGTTTTCACCATGGCAAGGCTGCTGACTTCTTCAGGCTTGTGTCCTCTAAGGGAAGACAGTAGTCACTGTGCACTTGGCCGTTCCAGCAGTTGTCCAGGTGTTGTAGACTGTAGCCTCTACACCCATTAGGTAGCTCACCCAATTCCTAGTTTTCCATATTCTGATGGATGGCCTCCGGACCTTCTTGATGTTGATATAGGTAGCATGCAATGGCTTATCCCAGTCAATTGGCAATATGGTACCTCCATGCATCACTCATGTGCGGGTTGGCATGCTGCGGACCTCAGTTCAGTTGTTGGGGTATGGATCCTGGTGGACTGATTTTCGTTGGGCCCCTATCCCAAGACCAACTCTGGCATGGTTGAACATACTGGCGACCCGAAGGCCCCTGCCAGTATGAGCCCTTGGGGTCATAGGAGGCACACAAGCTACTACACCACGACAAGGTATCAGTCCAAGCAATAGAATTAGTCCAAGCTGCCCATACTGCTTACCCAAACACAAAAAAACTGTATTTTGGGATGAACTCAGTTTTGCTATTGGACTTTTTGTTCATTTTTGCTTGATACAGGACTTCAGCTGCTCAACAGTCTGTGGTCGCTGTTGTCTGATTCTCCACTTCATAATGTGCCATACATTTTCAATTAGAGATACTGTAGAGCTGGACTGACAGCAGGCCAGTCAAGTACACACACTTGCAAAGAAATGCTGTAAAGAAAAGATGCAAATTAATTGTTTCTAGATAAAAAAAGATAAACCACAAGTGAAACATCAATAAATTAAACAACTACAATATTTGCTGTACTTCTTGCTTTTAAAAGAAAATATACACCAGTAGTTGGCACGCTTTGTATACATTTATGAGCATATTGGCTGTTCAGTTTTACTAAACATCTTTAAAAATATTTCACACTTCTTCTGAGGCCTCTGACTGTCATGCTTACTTTTGTTTTGCTGGTAAAACCCAGTAGACCAGTTTTCAGACACAAAAGCATAATGAAGTCTGTTATGTAATATGTTATTTTCTTCCAAACTTTTTCCTGTCACATTTTATTTTATGGTTGAAGAAGTAATGTTTGGAAATCTAAATTTTTTTTGTACTGACTCAATAATGCAGAAGCCATAAAGTAAACATTTACAAAAAAAAAAGGCACAAAACATAGAGTGCCTAAAACTTGCACAGTACTGTACATATTTTTCAAGTATAGAAC
>JAPEKL010000016.1:24389667-24400572 GCA_028877455.1 Bagre pinnimaculatus
AATCACAGAAGGTTATTATAAGACAGTGAATAACTTTAAACCAGTATCAGAATAGTTTTACAGTATTAGAATAGACAAATATTCTACTACATTAAGATTAAAGAATAATTAATGATCACTTAGACAAAATCAGATTAAATAATAAAATCTCCACACATGGCACCAACGTAGCCCTTGGCAGCCTTTCAAAAAAAAGGCTTGTGAGGAACGCCATCAGCTCAAAGACACTCATCTGCCAGCTGGGATTTGTTCTACGGCCCTCCTGGACTGTGCAGTCTCTGATGGTCAACTTGCTGATATCCAAACACAGGAAGCTAGGGTTAGGTGTGAATGTTGTGGGTGAGAACCATAAATAGGGAATGCCTGGCATGCAGACCCAGACTTCACAATGTCACAACCAAGAAGGATCAGTGCTCAGGAGGCTTTAGCAATTCTACAGAGCACATCAGACTGTGAATCGGATGGTGATGTGGACGTCACATTTCAGAATGAAAACGTTCTTTACACAATGGGAGGCAGTTAGTGATATGTTTGAATTATTCATACATTGGGGGGGGGGGGGGAAGATTTCATTGCAGACTGAAGTCTGCACTTTGGGCCTTCTAGTGCTAGGTGGTCAGTGCACCCAGGGAGGGAGCAAAGAAGAAAGTTATTTCTGCAATCAGATAACCTGTGCTCTCTTGGATGGTGAGAGGTGGTCTCCACAGGGGATCAATGTGAATTGGAACACACTTTTTGGACTTACCTCTGCCCCCAGGTCTGCCCCCTCAGGAGCTACCATTGCCAGAGCCACAGGAGCCTCATCTCTCCATGGTTTCAGGAAATTGAGGCAGTAAGTTTGACATGCATCACCCCATCTGTGCACCTGACCTCAGTCAATGTCCCCAATTGATTGCATGACCTCAAAGGGCCTTTGCCACTTGGCAAGTAATTTTAAGCTCAACGTGGGCAGTAAAATGAGCACTTTATCTCCAAGTGCAAGTTATCTTAGCCAGGTCCCATTGTTGTACAGGCAGGATTGACATTGCACTGGTAGCAAATTCTTCTGGGTTATGGGACTCCGTGTGTGATGTTTTGCTCTCCAGTCAAGAACATACGGAATTTCATTTTTGCTTTAAGGTCCCTCCTCCCAATTTTCTTTTGTGATGTCCAAGATGCCATGGGGCTTGCACCCATATGGCAATTCAAACAGGGAAAACCCAATGGAGGCTTGTGGGACCTTGCACAATAAACAGAGGGTCAAGTAATTTATCCCAGTTCCTAGCATCCCCATGAACAAATCATGTTTAAGTTGTTTGACCAGTCCATCCATTTGTGAATGGCAAAACACTGGTATGAATTAAATTTTATCCCCAATAATTCACAGTTCAGTGTACATAAAAGTAGTGCCTTGATCAGTCAGGATTTCTTTTAGAATCCTGACTCGGGGAGAGAATGCAGAAGGGTGCCTTTGCAACATGTGCAGAGATATTAAAGATTCCTGGAAGCAGGGCCTCATCTTACATAATCCACTACGACTAAACATGAAGTGATAGTTATTTACAGGTCAAGCCAATGTCCCAACAAGTTTCATACCAATTCTTTCATCTTTCAAAGGGGATCTCGATTAATGGTAATGGGTGCAATGGTGCTTTTGGTGTGGTTGCTGGATTTACCAGCTGGCATTCATGACAAACCATACACCACACAGACATTGGCACAAATCTCTGGCCAAGAGAAGTGGGCCATGACAACTTAATCTCTTATTCTGACTCAATTGCCCAGCCAGAGTTAAAATGAGCTGCATGGAATAGAAGTTCCCTCTGGCTCTTTGGGACCAACAACTAGGTCATCCTCACCTTAATTTGAGTGCCCTGCATCACTCAATATTACCCATTCTTAATAGAAAAATACAGAAAGGAAAGTGCAACATTGGGCTGGAGGTTTTGACCATCAATTCCTTTCACTTGGTCAAAAGCATGCCTCAGGAGTCTTGTCCTGCATCTCCTCTAATGGGAAATCCATGAGATTCCCCAAAGAGAGAAGAGGGATGGTGCCCTCTCAGTCAGTCATCATGATATAGGGCCCTGGGACCACCTCTTCAGCCAATGTTACAGGGGGTGTTACCCCCATGGTGTATTACTGCAAGACCCATCCATTACGAACTGTTATCAATGCTTTAACCCCAGCCAATCTGTTTCCAGGATAACTAGATGGGTGAGTCTTGGACTAACCATCACTGTACATTATGCTTTTCTCCCCAGCAAATGAACAGTGATGGGCATTAGCGATATCAGTCAACATCCCCATGTGCAAACCTTCATTGCCCAGTGCCCTGCATTGAATCAGGCTTTGGTGCATGGAGGTCTATTACAACCAGAATCCACCAAAGAGAAGAATATTGAAAGAAGCAATGTGTTCCTACTTGATTGAGGGAAGCCCACAGCACATCAGGAATGCAGATAATGATCACTGCTTCTTTGCAGAAATGCTGAATCCTGGAAACCCAAGCCTTCCCACTTCACCAGCAGACCTGCTCCCAGTTTTGGTGGGCATGGATGGATCTACCTGTATAGGGAGATTAATGGCAGCACAGACACGGGGGGGGGGGGAGGAGACACAGGGAAGGCAAGAGTGTGTGGGTACTCCAGCCTGTTGTCACCAGACAGTTGCTGAGCTGCAAGCTATGCTTCACTGGTGAGAACCGGCAATAGAGTAGCTGCTCAATGCTTGCTGGGCCATCCCCAAGCCTCCACTGCTTGCTCAAAGAGCACTAGGAAGGCGTCGGGGTTGTGTGGCCCCATTTTCATGAGGGTGACGTGGGGAACCTTGCTGACAGAGGCAGTGATGAAGGCATGGACAAACTCCATGAGTGGCCATGACTCCACAATGGTGTTTTGTTCCTCATTCCTAGGTTTTGGCACCAGTGTAATGGTTCTCTGAGGTAGGACAAAGGCACTGGGAGGCAGGTTTTGAAACAGGTGTTTAAGCTCCACTTTAACACAGTGATGCAGCTCTGTCCCTCTCATTACTGGCTATCTGGGAGAGACCCACACTAACAGCAACTGGTAATTAGACACTAGTGTAATTCATCACATGTTAGCTGCTGGTTCAATCTGACTCCTTGCTATTCACAGCTGATGCTCAACCACACCCTTGCTGCCACAACCACCTCTTAGACTACCTATAAGAAGCAAATTTGGCACCCTCACTATGGACATTGCAGTCAAGGTGAAGAAACCAAAAATACTGTCAAAGGAAGCCAGAAAAGTGTGACTAAGAGGGGCATCCAAGTTTAAGGTTAATTTAGGGGACTAGATGTTCCCTGTTCACATCTAATGCTTGGGGATATGTTGGTATGGTTCCCATTATATTAGCTTACCATGCTACTATTTTGAGTTCTGTACAATAGTTGTGCAAAACCTTACTGGAACTTGGCCAAAAAGTGTGAGCATGCATGTTTCCTTCAAGACAGGCTGTGAGAGAGATCACTAAAAGGGAAAACAATGACAAATCAGGCAGCAGAGTGTATATCCCTGTCAATGTTATTTACAAAAGTTGACCATACTATTTTACTTGTCTATGCACAGACTTGTGTCTTGGGGAAACGTGCACTGCTGGTTCAAGTTCTACCTACACAACAGATCCCAGTCCATATCAATGGCTGGACAAAGATGTTTGATGCAAAGTATGGTATACCACAAGGATACTGTATTGGTCCCCTACTGTTTATCCTTTATGCTAGCAAACTGATCAAATATCTGCCTGATGCTCATGCAGCTTTACATCTTGTTCAAAGCCAACCCCAATGATGAGCAATTGGCTGTTGTCGAAGTCATGCAAAACTGCATTGTGGATATCAGAGAATGGATGTTGAACAGGCATAAAAAAGTAAGACAATGTAATTATAGGGATGAGACAGCAACATGCGAAAGTTAGACTGCGAGTCAGTGACCATGTAAATGCACCAGCTAATGAAGTAAAGACTCTTGGTCCCTGATTTGATGAAAGTTAAAGATGGACACACTAACATCTGTAAGTCCACCTCCCCCCCACACACACACACTTGTATAACATTAGAATAATAATTAGGAAGTTTCTCAGTTTAGATTGTACTCCGATACTAGTTAACACTTGTGATGAGCCATCTTGACTACTGTAATAGCCTCCTGTATGGGATTTGTGCATCAGCTGCAGAAACTCTAGTGTACAAAACGCAGCAGCAAGGCTAATTTGCAATGCTGGATGCTTTGATCACAGCGCTCTCTTCTTGTTTAGTCACCACTTGTTACCAACTAGTTCTAGAATTCAGTTTAAAATTTTACTTTTTACCTATAAAAGGCAGTGGACTCCTGAAAATAGTACAGAACTAGTAAAACCCAAACCTGCTTCTAGATATATTTGAAGATCTTCTGATAAATTCTTTGTTTTCCCCCCAATATAAGGACCCTAGCTACTCTGGGTGACTGATCATTTACCACCACAGTACCAGTATAGAACAGTTTGCCTGCATTTATCCAAATTGCCACTAATGTAGATACTTTTAAATGCATCCTGAAAACACATCTAGTCAAGGAAGCATATCTTTGGCAGTAGAAAAGTTATTTTAATGATTATGGCAATCAATTTATTACAAAAGCATTAGTTAATTTGTATAGGGTACATCAGTGAAGTTTGTGTAATATTTAAGTATTGGCTGGCTTTGAGTGGTATACCAGATATTCCATTCAGCTAGCAGGACACTGAACTCTTCAACCTGATACCACAAAAAGCCTATTATACATATGCATTTGATGGAACAATTATTAGTTTATGATAAGTTAAGAACATGGATGGAACTCACCAATATTGAATACTGATTGATCTAATGCAATTCAATGTTCTGCCAATCCACTGTACATGTAAAAAGTCAAAGTTAACAAAAATGGTACGACTCCAAAGAACCTGAACAACCCAACTTATTCACAAGGTATATACAGGTTGACAGTTCAATTTCAGTTACTTTTGGTAGTAACTTGTTATATTGCAGTTGTTCAAAACAAGAGGGCTTTGGCTTCTGCCAGTTCCATATCCTTCAGCTTGTAAACAAATGCACACGTACAGCCATCCATGAAGGGAGCTCAAAGTGTGACTTGTATTTATGACAATGGCATAAAAGTGAATTACACTCCAACTTTATGGGGAGCCCAGGAAAGGAAGGGGGAGGGGGAAGAGAGAGAGAGAAACATTGCTTTAATCTAGGTTTGTCACTTCTGGCTTTGACCCTAGCATGTTTCATAGCTTCTTGATATTTTACTTGTTCTTGGATATTCTGTTTGCACATTACCTGACGCATGGCCTTTTCTGTACTTTTGATCTTTGCCTTATGATTTGGATTTCTTTGCTATTGCCAAAAAGACAGGTTGTGTTTTTTTTTTAAAGAAAAAAAAAAAACCCACACCCTCTGCAACTGTCACCATCAATTTTACCTGGCAATCTGCTATGACTCATTTCACAGTGTGTGTATTCCAAAACAATTACAATTATTTTGCAACATAAAAAGCCACAAAGGTTAGAAAAAAATAGATCAAGAATGATATAGAAAGGTATAAAGAACAATGAATGCCTGTGTGTTTCATTGATGGATTATAACACTAAACATGAGCTGCTCCCCTGTTAATCTTAGCATCTCTACTGAATGGAGATGTACAATTCCAAGACATCTAAGGGATAATTGGGAGAGCAGAAAGTCTAGTGATTCATGGCGAGGCCAATGTCCATCATCTCTGATTGCTTCTTTCACACAACACAGCGGTACTTTGACTTGTCTGAAATTCTAATCCTTGTCTCTCCAGAAAGACTTATCCAGATCAACAGTGGCAGGAGAATTTGCTGGCCTTCCAGAACATTCTACATTCTTTAAATCCAGACATACCTTCCCCTTAGTTTGCATGTTCTCCCCATGTCTGCATGGGTTTCCTCCAGGTGCTCCAGTTCCCCCCAGTCCAAAGACATGCAGTTGGGTTAACATGGGGCAGCCTTGGGCTGAAGTGCCTTTGAGCAAGGTACCTAACCCCTGACTGCTCCCCAGGTGCTGTAGTGTGGCTACCCACTGCTCTGGGTGTGCACATGATGGGTTAAATGCAGAGGATGAATTTCACTGTGCATGTGACAAAGGTTTCTTCTTCATACACTCCAAGGAACAAGCTCTATTTCTTACCTTAATGAGGCCAGCCCTAGGTTATGGGGATCTGATTCATTTAGCCTTCTCTCCACCAGAGTTCCAACTTAATCAAAGTTTCAGGCACATATGCTTTTTATGGATTTCCAATGAAATACACAGAGCATGAGAAAAGAGAAACCCACCCTGTATACCATCTTTCCCCATCTCACCCTCATGTAGTTGTGTTGGATTTCTCTAAAATTGTAACTGCCAAAATGAAACAGAGCTGGGGAGTATAAACAGTCTTAGCAATATAGCAAAGATGGAGCATTAGTTGCAACTTACAAATGCTTATTAGAAGTATGCCTAGATGGTTTAATATCCAGTAGTACAAGATACACCTTGACTATCAAAACATCTAACTACTTAAGTCACAGTTCTGGTAAGTTTATACACTTTAGCCCAGTTTGTGAAGCTATATTCAGATTGTTCACCTTTGAAACTCCTCAATACACTAGACTCCAACATCTGTGTAAAATGTAGTTGGATTTAGTTTGAATTTATATGGGTAATATTGTAGTGAATAATATATAGATTTAGGCACTGCCTAAAAGCAGAGCTCCCATCCGTTTCTGGGTTGTAGAATTCTTATATCATAGCCAGTCTCTTGTTTTATTTCTTTACTGGCTACCACTGGCCACTAGGCGGTGTGTATGACTGGTGGTACACATACACCACCAAAAACAAACAAAACACCCTCAATGGGTTTACCATTTCTTACGTATGGTGCTCCACTACCAACCCTGCCATTAATTCTCAACCTTAGGCTTCGCCTCCATACATTTGCATATAATGTGATTGTGGCAGCAGGGGCATGGTCAAGCAGTGAATGGAGGGCGGAGTCAGGGAAGGCAAGTGGGAGAATCACTGCACCTGATGTGAGTTAACCTGTGTTTGTGTGTCTTCCCCAGTAACCACACCCTATAAGAGGAGAGAGAGAGCACGCACACAGAAAGCTCTCTCCAGACCCGAATGCATGTGTGCGCGAGAGCGTAAATGAGCTGAAAAACCACCTATATAACTAAAAAAAGTTTAAGAACTCAGTTCTGGCCTGCCGTGCTTGTGCTCCACCCACCTACTCTGGTTCTATAGTTGTGCAGAAACCCAGGACGGCATGCAGAAGGAGACAGCCCCATGGAGTCCTCCCACATACATACATACCATACATACAGTTTCCAGGGAAACTAGATACTAGTGCATCTAAAGAGATTAGAATATCATGATTTTTATCTTCATAATTTAACTTAAAAACAAACTTTTCATATATTCTATATTCATTACATATAATGCCAGAAACTGGTAGGTACTTACAGAAGCAGTTGCATCACAAACTAGGAGCCAAATCCAAATTGGAAATCTTAATCAAAGTCAGGGTAAAGCAAATGGTCAAGTGAGGCACAGTCAGAATGTAGCAGAACAGAAATAGAATCAGGGTCCTAAAAAGTCAAACCAGTAAACAATGGCTTGGTCAGGTAGTTACACACTGAGCAATACTTCACACTGTGTGGAAAAAGGAGTTCTTAAATATTGTTGGGTGCTGGTTAGAAATGAGGAACAGGTGCAGTGGTAATTATAATTCTGGAGAGGTAGGGCAATGTGGTGTTTGGGAGTTGTAATCCATGGCAGCCATGTTTGGAGGCTGCCACAAACTCTGGTTGCAAGCACCAAGTGTGACAAATGTTAAATATTTCAGGCCTTTTTTTATGATATTGGCTTATTGATAATGAAAATCAGAAATCCAGTATCTCAAATTATTAGAATGTTTTGAAAGATCAATTTAAAAAAAAGGATTTACAATACTGACATGTCCAACTTCTGAAAAGTATGTTCATTTATCCACTCAGTACTTGGTTGGGGCTCCTTTACCACAAATTACTGCATCAATATTGTAAAACCAGGAAAAAGTTCCAGCATAGATAAAAGACACACAGAATACCTACACTCTAGTGAAGAGATAACAACAAAAGCTTTAACGCGACTGTTCATCGTCTTAAAAACAGGAAGCATTCAAAAATCCTTCAAAGAAGCCATGATGGTAGTCATTTTCAAGAAAGAAGATTGGAATAAATGCTCAAATTACAGGCCTATCGAGGTTGGTCACGTGATCTGGATCAAGATGGATGCTTGAGACTTTTCTCCGCTCCAGGCTTCAAATAAATCCGTGACTTTCTCCAAGTAAACTCAACATCATCAGCCGAATTGTACTCTAGAGATGCCTAGACCGCAGCGCGACAAGGACTTTCCTATTTTTTCATCATCTGGTTCCACCATTAAGAAGAAAACTGTTCAACAAGCGGCCTCACGTGTCCTGAGCGAGGCTAAGCAAGGTGAATCTCACACCTCGGCGCTAATGCTAACTGACCAAGCAACTATGGAGCAGATCTTAGCTGAAATAAAGTCTGTGGCCTCCCGGGTGAATGACATGGATGAATCACTCGGTACTCGCCTGGATATTATTGATGGTGCACTGAACAAAATAAAAGTATCTGTCACCTTGGTGGAAAGCTCTTTATTGGCTTTCTCTAATCGAGTGACGGACCTGGAAAAGCGCTTGGAAGAGGTCGAGGAGAGGGTCTTCACTACAGAGGACAGCTACAGTGCTCACGGCACCTGCATAGCCACCATGGAAAAAACAGTGGAGTAGCTGCAGCTAAAAATTGACAACTTAGAAAACCGTGGCCGACGTAAAAGCCTGAAAATTATCAACCTCCCAAAGAAAACAGAGGGCAACATCCCTCTTGCAGACTTTCTCCAGACAACATTACCGACTTTAGTCGGCCTGCCTGCTGACTATCCCCTGCTGGAGATTGAGTGCGCCCACTGAGCCCTGGCTCCCGCTCCGGCTCCAGATAAGCCCCCGAGAAGCATCTTGGTCCGGTTTCTATGATATTCCCAAAGCGAGGCTGTGCTCAGAGCTGAGATGAAGAAACGCGACATCCACCATGGCAGCTCCCAGCTATGGTTCTACCCTGACCTGTCCGCAGAGGTCCTGCAAAGGCAGCGAGAGTTTGACAGCATGGGGAAAGTGCTGGCTCGTCATAATAAATACCATGGATTTGCCTATCCAGCGCGCCTCCGGTGTCTCCACAAAGGGCAAATTCACCGTTTTGATACCCCTCAGTCTGCGGCTGAATTTCTGGATATTCTTAAATGAAGTAATTTCTTCATCCCTAATGTTACCACTTATAATGGAGAAGGTTGGACCTTATGTACACTGAGCCCCCACTGAACAATGTGCACTTTTCTGTGACCACCACATGGATTCTGAGAGAATAGTTTACACAACGGAGCTGATTTAATTTGTAGCTCTCTCCCTTGGAAATAAGGTGATTTTAGTTCCTTTTCCTCTTCTTTTTTTTCTCTTCTTCTCCCCCACCTTTTTACCTTTTACAACAGAGAATGCATAAAAAATGATCATTTTGCATTGTATTCAGTTTGATCTCACACTCTATAGTGCTTTTTCTTTCCATGATGTTTACTTACAAATATAGCACATTTTTAATTTCATATACCCTTGTATCCACCTTGTGTGTGGTTTATATTTAAAGTACACCTTGCACAAATGTTGTGGTCAAAGCAGAATTCAGAAACCCATCATTCTGGGGTGTTTCTCAGTGGTGTTCACCATTCAGCCTGGAGTATGGACACTGTTTTAGGTGTCTTAGTTGTTACTGTGATCTAATTGTTAAATTAGGATTCGAACTATGCTTAGAATGCCCAGTGACTTCTTCTGGGCCAGTTTTTTTTCCTGTTGTTTGGGGACAGGATAGGGGAGGGTAAGCGCTGCTGTTCAAATTTTTTGTGTTTTAGTTTCTTTTTGTTACACGACCGGAGTCCAGGTTCACTCTTTTATATAATTGCTTGCACCCTGATTAATTCCCCCTCACTCAGTACCTGTTACTCAATTATTTTCCAGCTTTGTGGCTCTTATGTCTGGTTCACTTAAACTCACTACTTGGAATGTCCAGGGATTGGGCCATGTAATTAAAAGAAAGAAGATTTTAACATATTTGAAAAAACAAAATCTGATATAGCATTACTTCAGGAAACAAGTCTATCTGATACAGAACATCTGAAACTTAAGAGGGACTGGGTAGGCAAAGTTTACTTCTCCTCCCATTCACAGAAAAAGAAAGGGCTGTGCCATTCTCATAAATAAGAACCTTCTTTTCATCTTGGAACATGAAGAAAAAGATTCAGAAGGGAGATTTATTTTGATTAGGGGTTTGATTCTTGGACAACATATAACTATTCTCAATATTTATGCCCCAAATAATGATTCACCCCAGTTTATGTCACAAATAATTTTGATGTTTAACCATCATTGCAATGACCTGGGCTTCTTAGCCAGCAATTTTAATTGTATAATGAATGTTTCTCTGGATAAATCCTCCTCTGCAAACATGTCTAACCCAAGATTGTCTACCGTCCTTAAAAATTTATGCACAGATACCGGATTAATAGATATATGGCGGCACTTAAATCCTAAAGTGAGGGACTACATGTTTTATTCACATCCTCACAATTCGTATTCTAGACTGGACTATTTCTTTATTCCCAAAAACTTTTTACATTCGGTTCAGACCTGTTGTAGAGACCCTATTGTTTTATCAGACCATGCTCCAGTACATATGTACATCAACCCAGTATTTAACATTCCTAAAACTCCTATTTGGAGATTCAACACGTCATTTTTGAATAGCGACTCTTTTTGCACCTTTGTC
>JAPEKL010000016.1:24400672-24418878 GCA_028877455.1 Bagre pinnimaculatus
ATTGCATTCCGTTTTTATTTACAATTTGTACTTTGTCCCAACTTTTTTGGAATCGGGGTTGTATGTAATAGTGTGATATTAAGTTAGTATATAAATATTAAGAGAGAGAATCAGTATGTATAATATATAAAAGTAAGTAGGTACATAACAGTATATAATCATAAAGTATATAATAAGGTAAAGTACAACATACCAGCTTATCTACAAATATTTGTATATACAAATCTATGCATATAATGTACATCTATGTAAGCAGCAGAAAAGTGTAATGGACATGAAAAGAGCAGTGTTACTAGTCTTGAGTACAGCAGAGTCACAGTCTTATTTTTGCTGAGTCGGGAGGAGTTGAACAGTCTAATGGCCTGAGGGAAAAAAAGTCTTCCTGAATCTGTCCGTGGTGCAGGGCAGGGACAACAGTCTGCCACTGAACGAGCTCCTCTGCCTGATGATGGCGCCATGCAGAGGGTGGTGAACGTTGTCCATGATTAAGAGCAGTTTGCTCAGGGCCCTTCGCTCTGCCGCTGATGTAAGGGACTCCAGCTCAGTTCCCAGCACAGAGCGAGCTTTCCTCACCAGCCTGTCGAGCCATCCAGCGTCTCCCTTCTTAATGCTGCCTCCCCAACACACTACAGCACAGAAGAGGACACTGGCTACCATAGACTGGTAGAACATCAGCAGCAGTTTTCGACAGATCCTGAAGGACCCGAGCCTCCTCAGGAAATAAAAGTCTGCTCTGACCCTTCCTGTAGAATGTGTCAGTGTTCACTGTCCAGTCCAGCTCGTCATCCAGATGTACACCCAGGTATTTGTAGGTCCTGACCATCTCCACATAGACCCCCCTCAATAGAGATCAGCTGCAGTTGGCCTGGACCTTCTAAAGTCTACAAGCATTTCTTTTGTTTTGCCAATGTTCAGCTGCAGGTGGTTGGATTTACACCACAACACAAAATCCTGTATCAGGCTCCTGTACTCCTCCTGTCCATCATGAACACATCCCACAATTGCAGTATCATCCAAGAACTTCTGCATGTGGCAAGACTCTGAGTTGTATTTGAGGTCTGATGTGTAGAGAGTGAATAGAACAGGAGAGAGAGCACAGTCCCCTGTGGTGCTCCCGTGCTCCTGATTACCATGCCAGAAATGCCATCCCTGATCCTGACATGTTGTGGTCTCCTGGTGAGGTACTCTGTGATCCAGGGGACCAGATGTGTCCACCTCCTGCAGCTTATCTCTTAGTAGAAGGGGCTGGATGGTGTTAAAGGCACTGGAGAAGTCAAAAAACATGATCCTCACTGTGCCGCTCCCCTTGTCCAGATGAGAGTGAGTCCTGTGCAGAAGATAGAGGATGGCATCTTTCACTCCCACCTTCTCCCAGTACACAAACTGCAGTGGGTCCTCAGCATGGTGGACCTGGGGTCTGAGGAAGTTCAGCAGCAGTTGCTCCATGGTCTTCATCACGTGTGATGTCAAGGTGACTGGCCTGTAGTCATTCAGTTCCTTTGGATGTGTTTTCTTAGGAACTGGAATGAGGCACGACATCTTCCACATGACAGGAACCCTCCCGAGGCGAAGGCTCAGATTAAAGATGTGTTGGAGGGCTCCCCCAGTTGGGCAGCACAGGCCCTCAGCATTCTGGGACACCTTGTCTGGGCCTGCTGCCTTGCTGGGGTGGAGTATCCTCAGCTCTCTCCTGACTTGGTCTGCAGTGAAGATGGGGGGACTGGGGGAGTGGATGTGTATTCCATCAGCAGGAGGTGCTGATGGCTCTAAATGTTGATGATGTTGGTGGTGGAAGTGAGGGCTGATCTGCTGGTGATGGTGACGAGGTGACAACTGCTGCAAGAGGAGGAGAGGAGGGGGCAGTAGGAGCAGGACAATCAAACCTGTTGAAGTGGTTAAACTGGTTTGCCCTGTCCATGCCCCCATCTGCTGAGCTGCCGCTGTTCTTCTTGTAGCCTTTGATGGTTTTCATTCCATCCCAGACCTCCTTCATGTTGTTTTCTTGCAGCTTTTGTTCCACCTTTTTCTTGTATGATTCCTTGGCCTCTTTTAGCCGGACTTTGAGTTCCCCCTGTACATGCTTCAGCTCTGACCTGTCTCAGTGTTTGAACACCCTCTTCTTTTGGTTGAGGAGGCCCTTAACTTCATTGGTAATCCAGGGCTTGTTTGGAAAGCAATGTACAGTTTCTGTGGGAACAACAACATCCCTGCAAAAGTTGTTTGCAACTTTTCTAGTCTGTTATGCAGTGTGTTACCTCCTCAATGAGTACCTGTTTAAATTAAAAAAAAAACCTATATCATGACATTCTAATGTTTTGAAATGCACTAGTAGGTACATTAACCCAGAGATTCCTAAACTTTAGGCCAATGCCCCCCTAATGGACATTATTAATTTTCTGTGACCACAAGTCCTGGTGTTTTGGTTTCTCCTCATTGTTTACCATCATGCTTGTAAACCCATTTTCAATATTTGAATGTTTGTTTTCTTTTGTTCAACATATTCAGAATTACTTAATGTTGACGAACTAACAGTGGTAGATAGACACTGAAATTTGTCAATTTTATTATTGAACCCCTATACTTTGGCAGTGTGTCAGAATGGCAACTAAAATAAGACTAAAATAGAATGTACTCAATTAAACTGAATTAACTGAATGACACTCCCAATAATTTTTAAAAAAAGTAGCAAAAGAAAAAAAAATCTTCATTGATAGTGATATTTGTAAGATTCATTTGTAAAATGAGTTGATCCTCTGCATTAACCCCTGATCATCCTCGCTGATGATGCAATAATTACTACAGAGAAACTAATAGGAAAAGATCTAATTTTGAGTCATTTAAGTTGATCCATCAGCAGATCCTGGGACCTTAGGGCAGAAAGATGTACAACAGGACCCTGACAGACCCACAGCAGTGGGCAGCCTGGGGAACAAGTGGAGATTATGAGCCTTGCTCAAGGGCAATTCAGCCATTCCTGCTGGTCCAGGGAATCAAACCACAAGGACTCATGGCTCTCATGAGGACAGTCCCAGGAAAGGAAGCCCAAGACTTACCTCTGCTGCAGAGGATAAGTTCATTAGAGGTACCAACCTCAAAAATCACCCATTAACAGATAATAGCCTACATGGATGCTTCACAGAGTTCAAATAGCAGACAACCCCAAATCAACTGTTTATGAGACTGCATGAAATCAGGCCTAAACAGGTTGAATTGCTGCAAAGAAACTATTACTGAGGGAGACAAATAAGAAGAGCATTTCTTGGGCCTAGAAATGCAAAAAGAAGAAGCCTTTGTTACATGTACACCTAAGCACAGTGAAATTCACTCTGTATTTAACCCATCTGAAACAGTGAACATATGCATGCACAAACACAAGTGAGCAATGAGCACATACATACCCAGCTATACTACAGCACCTGGGGAGCAGTTGGGGGCTAGGTGCCTTGGTCAAGGGCACTTCAGCCCAAGGCCATCCCATGTTAACCTAACTGCACATCTTTGAACTGTGGGAGAAACTGGAGCACCCAGAGGAAATCCACATAGACATGGAGAGAACATGCAAACTCCACATAGAAAGGCCCCTGTTGGCCATTGGGCTCGAACCCAGAATCTTCTTGCTGTGAGACAACGGTGCTGAGCACTACACCACCTTGCCGCACATGGGCATCATACCAGTGGACAGTACTTTGGAAGTACTGTACTTTGGTCTGGTGAGACCAAATTTAAGATTTTTGATTCCAACTGCTGTGTCTTTGTGAGACACCGAAAAGGACAATGGATGGTATTTGCATGTGTGAAGCATCCTTCACTATGAAGCATGCCCACTGAAGCATGGAGGAGGAGGTGTGATGGTGCTTTGCTGGTGATATTGTTGCCAATTTATTTAAAATTGAAGGCACTCTTAACCAGCATCTCGAGAACAGCATTTTACAGCAATATGCCATCCCATCTCATTTGTGCTTAGTGGGAACATTGTTTTTTAAACAGGACAATGACCCAAAACACACCTCCAGGCTATATAAGGACTATTTAACCAAGAAGGAGAATGAAGGAGGGCTGCATCAGATGACCTGGCCTCCAGAATCACCTGACCTAAACCCAGTTGAGATGGTTTTGGATGATTTGGACAACAGAGTGAAAGAAAAGCAGTCAACAGGTGCTCAACATATTTGGTAACTCCTTCATCCATAGCCACTTATCCTGTACAGTGTCACAGGCAAGCTGGAGCCTATTCCAGCTGATGGACAAGAGGCAGGGTACACCTTGGACAAGTCACCAGATCATTGCAGGGCTAACACATAGAGACAAACAACCATTCACACTCAATTTAGAGCCAATTAGCCTAGCCTAATTGGGGGAAACTTGTGGGAGAAACCAGAGCACAGACACAGGGAGAAAATGCAAATTCCACACAGAAATGCCTTTGTCAGCTGCTGGGCTCAAACCCAGGACCTTCTTGCTGTAAGGTGACAGTGCTAACCACTACACCCCTGTGCCACCCATAACACCTTCAAGACTTTTGGAAAATCATCCCAGATGACTACCTCAAAGCTGTTTGAGAGATTGCCAAGAGCATGCAAACCTGTCCTCAAAAGCAAAAGAAAAAAAAAAGTGGTTCCATTGAAGAACCTAAAACATAAAATACTTAGCTTTGTTGACACTTATTTGTTTATTACATAATTCCATGTGTGTTCTTTCATACAAACCAGAAAAATCCAGAAAAAGTTGGAATATTTTTCCAAAATGCAACAAAAATTTGTTATGTTAATTCATGTGAACCTTTATTTAACTGACAAAAGTACAAAGAAAAGACTTAGTTTTACTGACCAAATTAATTGTATTTTCTAAATATAAGTTAGAATTTGATGTCTGCAACACACTCAAAAAAAAAAAGTTGGGACAGAGGCAACATAAGACTGAAAAGTTAATAGGATGTTAATTTAACAACATTTTGGAAGACTTCACAATCAGCAAGTTAATTGGTATCAGGTGAGGGTATCATGATTGGGTATAAAAGGAGCATGCACCAAAGGCTCTGTCTTTGCTAGCAAGGATGGGTCATTGCTCACCTCTTTGTGCCACAATTCATGAGAGAATTGTTAGTCAATTCAAAAATGACATTTTTCAATGCAACACTGCATAGACTTTAGGTCCATCAAAATCTACAGTACATAACATTGTGAAAAGATTCAGGGAATTTGGAGATATTTCCATGAGTAAAGGGCAAGGTCCAAAACCACTGTTGAGTATGTGTTCCCTTTGATTCCTCAGACAGCACTGTCTGAGAAACCGTCATGCTAAATGTGACAAATATAGCCACATGGGCTCAAGATTACTCCAGAAAACCATTGTCACAGTCTGCCACTGAATCCAGAAATGCAACCTGACACTATATTCCGCAAAAGAGGAAGCCATTCATCAATTCTCTGCAGAAATGCTGCCAACTTCTCTGGGCCCGAACTCATCTCAAATGGTCTGGGAAACATTGGAAACGTGCTGCAGTGAGAGGAGTCCACACTTCAGCTTGTTTTTGGGGGAAATCAGATGTTGAGTTCTCCATGCCAAAGGTTGTATTCACCAAGGTTGTTATCAGAAAAAGGTGCAAAAGCCAGCATCTGTGATGGTATGGGGTAGATCAGTGCCCATGGGTGAGTTGCATGCGTGTGTGAAGGTACCATTGACATGGAGGCATATATCAAAGCTTTACACAGACATATGGTGCTATCAAGGCAATATCTCTTCCCAAGAAGTCCAGGCTCATTTCAGCAGGACAATGTCAGGCCTCATTCTGCATGGGCTACAACAGCATGGCTTCATAGACAGAGTGCATCTGCTTGACTGGCCTGCTGCCAGTTCTGATCTGTTTCCGATTGAGAATGTATGGCACATTATGGAGACAAGAATCAGACAATGGCAACCATGGATGTTTGAGCAGTTGAAGTCTTATCAAGCAAGAGTGGACAAAAAATTCCAATTACAACACTGCAACAATTAGTATCCTCAGTTTTTGTATGCTTAAAAAATGTTATTAAAAGGAAAGACAAATCAGTAAGAGAGTGTAACAAGTCTCTGAGGTGGGTGGAATACAGAAGCACAGCAGGTGGGAGATAAATGTTCACACACATTTATTGAAGCTTTTCAGCTTTACTTGCTCACTCTAGGACACATACGTACACACACAGTCATGTTCTGGTCCTGGGGGCTCTCTCTACTCTCCCCCTCCTTTTATATTCCACCATCACTACAACACACACAGACACACTAATTGACAACAGGCATAATGACTTGGCCACTCACCTTCCCTGCCCCACCCTCCATTCACAAAATGATGCTTGGCCACGCCCCCATTGCCACATAGCACCACTGCCCAACTCAGGTCAGGAAGCCATCTGACCTGCAGTGGACCCCCCCCCCACCCCACACACACACACACACACACACACACACACACACACGGGACAGGAAGTCTGCCACCACCATCTGTGCCCCCGGCCTGTGGACCAGCTTGAATTTAAATGGCTGGAGGGTGAGATACCAGTGGGTGATCCATGTGTTGGCATCCTTCATGCAGTGGAGACAATGGAGGGGCACATGGTCCGAGCAGAGGGTGAAAGGGCACCCCAGCAGGTAGTATTAGAGGGCAAGGACCACCCACTTGATGGCCAGACACTCCTTTTCGATGGTGCAGTACTTGCTTTCATGCATTGAGAGGTTGTGGCTGATGTACAGCACAGGATGCTCCTCACTGCCTACCTTCTGGGACAAAATGGCCCCCAGCCCTCTGTCTGATGTGTCCTTCTGTAAAATAAAGGGGAGAGAGAAGTCAGGGGAGTGTAAAAGTGGCCCCCCACACAGTGCAGCTTTTACTCTAGTGAAAACCTGTTGGCACTGCTCTGTCCACTGAACCGGATCTGGTGCTCCCTTTTTAGTGAGATCACTTAGCAGGCTGGTGACAGCCGAATAATTAGGTATGAACCAATGATAGTAGCCAGCCAAACTAGGAACTGTCTCATCCCCTTTTTGGGCAGGCTGCAATCACTGCAGTCTTGTTAATTTGGGGATGCACCTGCACATGACCCAAGTGGAAACCCAGATACCATACTTCCACCTGCCCAATTGCACACTTTCAGGTAAGCTGTGAGACCTGCATGCCTCAGTGACTCTAGGATGGCCCTAAAGTGTTCCAGGTGTCATGGCCAATCATTGCGATAGATAATGATGCTGTTGTGGTATGCTGCCGCGTAGGTGGCATGAAGGTTGAGGATCTTGTCCATGAGCCACTAGAACATAGCAGTAGCCCCAAATAACCCAAAATGAAGCATGATAACTTGGTGTAACCCAAAGAGTGTGGAAAAGGCCATTTTCTCTCAGGATAGAGGAGTCAAGGGGGTCTACCAATATCCCTTTGTTAAATCCAATGTCAAATAAAAGCGAGCAGCACCTAACCATTTGAGCAACTCAATGTGAGGCATTGGGTGTGCATCAAATTTAGACACCATGTTGGCTTTTCAATAATGCACACAGAACCAAAATAAAGCAATAGCCCTGTGCTGACTGATCTAATGGCCCAACAAGATCCATACCAATTCTCTCAAAAGGGGTCTCAATTAGAGGAAGAGGGCACAAAGGCGCTTTTGGAGCAGCCATGAGATTTATTAATTGCCATTTGTGGCACACCACCAATGAATGTCCCCATGAATCACTGGCCAACAGAACCAGGCCATTATCCAGGTTAGTGTTTTATCCTGCCCCAAGTGTCCATCCATGGGATTAAAGTGAGCTACATGGAATACACGTTCCTGATGGCTCTTTGGAATTAACAACTGGGTTATCTGTTCACCAGTTTGAGTGTTCTGCATCTCTCGGTACAACCTATCCTTAATAATAGTGAAATATGAGAAGGCTGGTGTTGCATTTGGCTGGAGAGTTTGACCATCGATTACTCTCACTTGGTCAAATATATGATAGACTCTTGTCTTGTGACTGCTTTAATGGGAAATCCTCAAGGGAATCCCCGAGAGAGGGAGGAGGGGTGAGCTGCTGCTTACTCCTCGTATCACCCTGATGCAGTGTCGTCATAGATGGCTCTGTGACAGCTTCCCCAGTCAATGCCACACTGGGATCTTCCTGTGATGTACTAATGCAGGATCAACCTCCTAGTATGCGTTTCATCAGTCCTTTGAACCCCAGCCAATCACTCCCCAAAAATCAGCGAGTGGGTGAGACGAGGATTAACTGCCACCTTTATTCTATGCTTTTCTCTCCAAAATAGAATGTGAACGAATACTAATGGGTAGTTGTGAACATCCCTGCGTACACACAGAATCTTCACTTGTGCTCTCCCCAATGCCTCACGTTGCATCAAGCTTCGGTGGATTGAGGTCTGTTGACAGCCAGAATTCACCAATGGGTGATACGCATCCCCTTGCACACTTACCGGTATATGATATGCTCCAGCCCGATCGGGGGTGGTCTCTGGAATGTCAGGGATCCAGACCACTGCTCACACCTCCATCGTGGAGCACTGACTCTGAAGATGTCCCAGCTCCCCAGAGTCCCAGCACACTGCCCCAGGCTTTCCCTCTGCACTGGTGTTATGGGCATCACTCACCTGAGTGGGAAAGATAGACAGGAAAAACAGGAGGACACCATGGATGCATTGGGTTGGCTTGGGGGGAGTTGACCCATGCCTCTATGGTGGGAGAACAGGCAGGGAAGAGAAGAGAGGAAGGAGAGAGAAAAAGAGAACAGGCAACACGTCCTCCTGCCATCAGAATTGCTGCCATATGGTCATCTGCCAGTTTGGCGGCTTGTTCCAGTGATGCTGGCCGATGACATTGGACCCACTCCGCCATTCTTCCCAGAAGTCATGTGATGAACTGTTCCAGTATCACCAGGTCAATGATTCCCTTGGCATCGTGGTCATCTGCCCTCAGCCACTGCTGGCAGGCATTCCAGAGCTGTTGGCCCAATGCAAATGGCCAGCCAACCTCCTCCAATTTCAGTGTCTGGAAGTACTGATGCTGTTGTTCCGGGGAGTGGCCAACATGCTGCAGGACGGTTCGCGTTAAGTCAGCATATATGAGTTGGCTGTCAGTGGGGAGCTGTGCCTCGCCAGTCAATAACAGAAGTAGGCATGCTGCACACTGCTTGACTGGCTAGCCCCATGCTTTGGCCGCTTGCTCAAAGAACACTAGGAAGGCTTCTGGATCATCATGCAGGCCTATCTTTGTAAGGGTGAGGTGGGGAAGGTCAGTTGTGGTGGCGATCGAGGACCCCATTGACATGAGCAGGTGCCAGAACACCTGGCAAGCTTCCTGCTGGGCCAGCACCAAGGCTTTGAAGCATTGTTCTTGCTCCTTTCAGAGGGCAGTCAGTGCTTGATGCTGGTTCTGCTGAGTGGTAGCGAGGGCATGGATAAGATCTTTGAACGGCGAGGACTCCATGGGGCTGGCTCCCTTCAGTACTCCCAGGTTTTAGCACCACTGTAACACTTTCCCTGATGTGGGTGGAGTACAGAAACATGGCAGGTGGGAGATAATGTTCACATGTTTATTTAAGCTTTTCAGCTTCACTTGCTCACTCTAGGACACACACAGTCATGTTCTGGGCCCGGGGGCTTTCTTCTCTGCTCTCCCCCTCCTTTTATGTTCCACCATCACTGCAACACACACACACACACACACACACACACACACACAAAATTGACAACAGGTGTAACGACTTGGCCACTCACCTTCCCTAACCCCACCCTCCATTCAGAAACTGATGCTTGGCCATGCCCCTACTGCCACAGTGATATAACACAAAGATAGTAATGCCTCTGTCTCAATTTTTTCAAGTGTTGCAGGCATCAAATTCTAACTTCATTTATTTTTCCAACATACAATTAAGTTGGTCAGTAAAACTATTGAAAACTTTTTCTTTGTACTTTTGTAAGTTAAATAAAGGTTCACATAAATTAACCCATTACAGATTTTTGCTTTTAATAGCATTTTGGAAAATATTCCAACTTTTCTGAAATGGTGTTTGTAGTTTTGATGTCGACATTGTACTGCAGTGTAGAAAATAATAAATTTTAAAAAATTGAATTTGAAAGTGTGTTCAAACATAACTGCTACTGCACATTATGCTACATTAGACATCAGACAGTGATATAAATAACTGGCCACAACCAGGAAATGTGGAAAGTGGGGTTGACCCTCATGGACCAGGACAGCTGTACACTATAAGAGACTGGATTGACCTGTTTCTGCACTTTAAATGGACCCACAAAACGAGGTGCCAGCTTCTGGTTCTCCACTCTCAGAGGAAGGTCCTTGGCAGACAGCCAAACCCTCTGCCAAGGTTGGAAAGATGGAACAGGTCTGCACCGTCGGTTAGCCTGGATCCGGTACCTCTTGGAGGCTCTAAGCAGAGCTTGTCGAGCCCTTCTCCAAGTCTGCTTACACTTCCACAAAAAACTCAGGGCTGAAGGGACACTAGAATCCTCCTCCTGCTCAGGAAACAAAGGAGGCTTATAACCAAAAAGACATTCAAATGAAGACATACCAGTGGAGCTGCACCTGAGGATGTTATGGGCATATTCTGCCCATGGTAGGGGAGTACTCCGGGATGCTGGATTAACTGACACTAGACATCTCAGGGTAGCCTCCAGGTCTTGATTCAGTCTCTGTCTGCCCATTCGACTGTGGGTGGAAACCAGATGATAGACTGATGGTGGTGCCAATGAGCTTGCAGAATGCCTGCCAGAAGCTGGAGATGAACTGGGGTCCACAATCAGAGATGATGTCTTGGGAAAGACCAAAAACTTGAAAGACATATTCACACATTAGTCTAGTAGTTTTGGCAGCAGAGGGAAGTATGGGTTGGAACAGAAAACAGCAGGTCTTAGAGAATCTGTCTACAACAATAATAACTGTGTTATCTTGGGATGGAGGTAAGCTCATGATGAAGTCCAAGAAGATGTGGGACCATAGTCTTCGAGGGATCAGTAAGGGATGGAGCATGCCCAGAGTACTCTGATATGGATATTTGCTCTGTGCACAGAGTGAACAAGCTGCCACACAGGTTTTAACATCCTTCTCCATGCTGGACCACCAAAACCGGCATTGGAGAAACTCCAGAGTTCTTAAGAATCCTGGGTGCATTGTTAATTGTGAAGCATGACCCCACTGCAGAACCTTAGCTCAAATAGACTTCTGGACATAAAGTCAGTTGATGGGCCCAGAACCTGGACCAGGGTCATTCTTAAGGGCTTGCTGTACCTTGGTAATAATACCCCAGCAGACTGGTGCCATGACTCCAGAGCTGGGTAGAATGGACTCTGGCTGGATTTTGGGAGAATCTGAGAGAAACTGTTGGGAGAGGGCATTGGACTTCTGATTCTTGGTCCCTGGATGGTAGGAAAGGGTGAAGTCAAACCTGTTGAAGAATAGAGCACACCATGCCTGTTTAGGACTGAGCCGTTTGACCTGTTGGATGTATTACAAATTTTTGTGATCAGTCCAGACTAAGAAAGGATGTTGGGCTCCTTCCAACCAATGCCTCCACTCCTCAAGTGCCAATTTTACTGCCAGTAATTCCCAGTTTCATACATCATAATTTCTCTCTGTGACCATGAGCTTGGGGAAGAAGAATGCACAGGGATGTAGTTTCCCCATCACTTGCCATCTGTAACAAAACTGCTCTTGTTCCCACATCAGAAGCATCCACCTCCACAATGAAGGGTCAATCCAGCTTGGGCAGACAGATAATGGGAGCCATAGTTAACTTCTGTTTAAGGTTGTTCAAGGCCTTGTCTGCATCAGGGGACCTTATCCTTTTGTGTCAAGGCAGAAATAGGAACAGCAATGCAATTAAAACCCCAAATAAAATGATAAATTTGCAAAGCCCAGGAACCTTTGGGTCTCCTTAATTGAACTCTGTTTCAGGCAGTCTTGAATGGATTTTCCCAGGATCCATCTGGATGCTACCTTCCAAAATGATGACCCCAAGGAAGGCCACCTCCTTAACATGAGTCACATTTCTCTGGCTTTATGAATGGTCTATTCAATAGACAGCTCAAGACTTGGTGAATGTGTTGGACATGCTTGTGTAAACTCTTGGAAAAAATCAAAATGTCAAGGTACATGAAGACATACTGATTTAACATGTCCCTAAGAACATCATTAATAAGAGCCTGAAAGACAGTTGGTGCATTGGTGAGGCCAAAGGGCATAACCTGGTATTCATAGTGCCTGGTAGACATGTTAAAGCCCGTCTTCCACCCATTGCTTCATCAGATTTGTACCAGATGTTAGGCATTTTGCAAGTCCAACTTTGTAAAAACAGTGGCTATTTCAAGAAGTTCAAAAGCAGAGGCCATGATGGGTAGTGGGTATCGGTTCTGGATAGTGATCTTGTTTAGACCTTGGTAATCTATGCAAGGCTGAAGACCACCATCTTTCTTCCCTACAAAGAAGCAGCCAGCCCCTTGCAGGTGAAGATAAGGGGTGGATGAAACCTGATGCCAGAGCTTCCTTGATGTAACTGTCCATAGCCTGTCATTCAGGAATAGACAAAGATGTGGCCTCTAGGAGGAGAGGTACCTGGCAGCAGGTCAATGGCACAGTTGTAGGGCCTATGGGGTGGGAAGACCATAGCTCTCTTCTTGCTGAACACTTCATGCAAGTCATGGTACTGAGAGGGAACTTGGGAGGTGACAAGGGCTCACAGCACTGGACAGGTTGACATAAGTGGCAAGAAGTGTGACAGACAGGGTCCCACTCAATAACAAAACATGTAGACCAGTCTAGGTGTGAGTTATGGAGCTTTAACCAAGGAAATCCGAACACCACTGGATACTCTGGGGACTGGATCAGGTGGAAGGACATCATTCAGGACTCTCAATGCAACAGTTCTTTGACAAACACAACCATCACCCAGGGGTCAACCATCCAAGGCTCTTACAGAAAGGGGAGAATCCAGGCTGATGATAGGGATTGTCAGATGGTTAGCAAGAGAAGAGTCCATAAAATTACCTGCTGCCCCTGAGTCCACAAAAGCTCTAAGGGAGTGCTCCTGACCACCCCAGGCAATGGAAATTGTAACGAAGAGACCAGCAACAGGTAGATCAGGAGGGGAGGTCACCCCCCCATCACAGCCCTCCTGAAGCTGGATAGGGTTTGGCCTTTTCCTACTAACTCTGGGCAGGAACCTTGGAAATGGCCTGGTGCACTGCAATAGAGGCAGCAACGCTCCTTCATCCATCTGTCACGTTCAGCCTGGGAAAGCCATGTGCTCCCCACATGCACTGGCTCAGGGCCATTCTCCATCACAAAGGCACCTGGATCTAGGGGAACCTGAGGACTGGTCCTTTTGAAGCCCTTAGCTAGGGACCTCTCCTGAAGATGATTGTCCAGACGAATGACCTGGGCTATCAAAGTCTCCAAATCCTGTATCTCTTCCCAAGAAACTAACTTACCTTTAATCCAGTCAGACAGTCCATGGTAACAGGTGGGCAGAAGGGCCTCTTGGCCCCAGCAACTCTCAGCTGTGAGGGTCCAGAAGCAAATGGCATAGTCTGTGGCTCGCTAACTCCTCTGGCATAACTGAAGTAGCTGGTTAGCAGCATCCTGGCCACTGGCTGTTGGATTGAAGACCCTCTGCATTTCTTCAGAAAAGCAGTTGAAGGAAGAACAGATGGGATCATGCTGGTCAAGCAAAGCCATTGCCCAGGCCAGAGCTCTGCCAGTCAGAAGAGTGATGACATAGGCAACTTGAAAAGACTCTGTGGGGAAGATTTTGGGTCATAGAGCAAATGTCAAACACTGTCAGGAATCCACAGCACTCGTCTGGGTCTCCACTGAATCTCTGTGAGTTAGGCAGGCGAGGTTCCAATGCACTATCAGGTGGGACTTGAGGTTGGGGAGGAGCAGGGGCTTGGGGAGGCATTGTAGAGAGCTTGAATTTGCTAGAGAATTTTCTTCAACACAGCCCCATGGTGAGTCATCTTTGCCCACTGAGCACTCAAAACTTTTGTTATGCTGCATAGTTTCCCCTGGCTGTTTACAGCAGATACAAGATTACATATAGACACAATACAAGAGTAACTGTGCTCAAGAAAGCTCAGGCTCTCTGCTTGGTCTATGTTGGCAAAGTTCTCCTGTCAGAGAGGCAGGGGTTTGAACCCAGGTCTCCAGGTTAAAAGATGGTGTAAGATTCCCCTAAGCCACCACAGTGGATGAACTGGCTCCAACTTTGTACAGTCCCCAACTTTTGCACTTTGTACAGTCCAAAAAGCAAAATCTATGAAGAACAGACCAAGGGCAAAAACAAAGAAGATTAAAAAACAGAAACAGAAAAAAATTCCAAAAACTGAGAGAAACAAACAGGAGCACTAAGAAACTAAGGCATAGGGTCAAAAAATAGCAGTTAACGGTTTCAAACTAAAGGCTTACAAACTCAGAAGCACAGCAGATTGTAGAATTCAGCAAGGAGCAGTACTCTAGGCACACAATATATACCTTATGCTAACTAGACCCAGGTGTCAGCAATTAGCAAAATGAGTCCATCTAGTGGTAGAAGGGAGGTACAGCAACATAAGAAAAGTCCCAAATCCTGACATCTACAACACATATAAAGTTCAAGAGTGGAACGAATGCAACACTACAGACAATAAATGATACACATGACAAAGTGCAGACACAAACAAAAAAAAAACATCATAAGGTGCAGAGGTTAGTGTGCATATTGAGGTCATATGAAAAGGGAATAAATAAATGTAAACCTTGCGTGTGAGAGAGACATTGTAAAGCAATAGTGCACTATTGTCCACTGTGCAAAGATTGCCGTGTGAGTGGTGTGTTCAGCAGTCAGTGAGTATCAGTCAAATCCAGTCTCACAGAGTTGAGAAGTCTGATGGCATGAGGAATAGAGATCGTATATGAAAAAGTGAATAAATAAATGTAAACCTTGTGTGTGAGAGACATTGTAACATTGGAAGCAATAGTGCATTATTGTCCACTGTGCAAGATTGCAGTGTGAGTGGTGTGTTCAGCAGTCTGTGAGAATCAGTCCAGTCCCTCCAAGTTGAGGAGTCTGATGGCATGAGGGAAGAAACTGCTAGAGAGTCTGGCTGTGAAGGCCTGAATGCTTCAGTACCTTTTTCCAGATGGCAGGAGGGTGAAGATATTGTGTGTGGGGTCGGCCACAATGCTGGTAGCTTTCTGGATGCAGCATGTGGTGTAAATGTCTGTGATGGAGGTAAGAGAGACTCTGATGATCTTCTCAGCTGTCCTAACTATCTGCTGTAGGGCCTTGTGATCCGAGACAGTGAAATTCTCAAACTAGACCATAATGTAGCTGCTCAGAATGCTCTCAATAGTCCCTCTGTAGAATATTGTAAGGATGAGTGATGGGAGATGGGTTTTTCTCAGCCTCCATAGGAAGTAGAGATGCTGCTGGGCTTTCTTGACTATGGACCTGATGTTGAGGGCCCAGGTGAGGTTCTCTGCCAGATGAATGCCAAGGAGTTTGGAGCTTGACATGCTCCACGAGTGAGCCATTGATGTACAGCGGAGAGTGGTCACTCCATGTTCTTCTGAAGTCAACAACCATCTCTTTTGTTTTGTCCACATTCACAGACAGGTTGTTGACTCTGCACCAGTCCGATAGCTGTTGCACCTCCTCTCTGTATACCTACTCATTGTTCTTACTGATGAGACTCACCACAGTCATGTCATCAGCAAACTTGATGTGGTTTGAGCAGTTGTGATTCAGCAGCGTGAACAGCAATGGACTGAGCACACGGGCCTGAGGGGCCCCAGTGCTCAGCATGGTGGTGCTGGAAGTTCTGCTCCCAATCTGGACTAACTGAGGTATCTCAGTTAGGAAATTCAGGATCCAGTTGCAGAGGAAGGTGTTCAGGCCCAGCAGCCTCAGCTTTCCAATTAACTGCTGAGGGATGATTGTGTTGAATGCTGAACTGAAGTCTATGAACAGCATTCATACATACTGTATGTGTTCTTCCTCTAGGAGGCTATTAAACAAAGTGAAAATACAAATAGAAGGTCATTCTGAAAGATGTCAATTGAAGATCTCTTTTCCAAAATGCTATAAATCCATTTTGATTGTTTTGAGAAAAATGACTTTTTTACACAGATTCAAAAATAAAAAAAAAACAACCCCCCCCCCAAAATCAGACCCTCATTCCTCTGATTAAAATGGTTTATTAGAAAAGTCTGAACATGTCCAACTGCAAATTTCAAATCTATCAACATTTTGGTTGATTACATAACCAAAACTATTGTTTTCCCCAAAATTATATATAACTTTTTTCCAAATTGCTATAAATCGAGGAACTCAGTTTTGCCTTATTAACTGCTGGGTTTTCACCTGCTGTATCAAAAGTCTATGTTCCAACCTTGCAAGACATAATAAATCAGTATGGGTGCAGGTAATATCTGAGTTCCTCACTGGATGTCCAACCTCACAAAAAGGACCACCCCTCAAAAGAGAGTCAAATCCATATTTTACTTTGTATATGGGACATAGTTCTTTTGCCAGAACATAAAAACATGTAAAATCTGTCAGTTTGAGCCCAACCTCAAAAGCAGGACCACCCATCCCTCTGAATGGATCACTCATTTCTGGATTTTACATCAACTACAGGACTAAAGATTAGGAATGTTGTCACAAGTCAAGAACAAGAACAATCAGTAAGCCAGGTAGAAAACTCAGTCATGTGGACCAAATCATCAAAGGTAACCAAACAAATTTCTAACAACTAGTAACTTCTGAACACAAAAAAAGAAAAGAAAAACTAACACAAACTAGTGTTTTCTTTGGTTGACTATGGCAATACAACCAAACACTGGAAAGTTCTACACTGACCCTGGCAGTGGAAATTTTTACTCTGACTCTTCATCACTCTACTGTGCATTTTCATTGACATCACACAATGCATCATCATAAAAAGCCTGAACTTCATCAGACACACCTATTTCTGCCAAAAGGGCTAAAACATCACGCTTCTTTGCATCCTTAACAGTGGTCTGCTTTGGGAGTGGGGCAGGCTTTAAGTCAGCCCACCACTTGCCTCTTTTCAGTACACTGTGGAAACAGTACTCCCCATTGAAAACCATTTTGAATCCAACTTTGTCAGTACTCAGATCTAGCATGCAGGCTTCACTTATCTTGAAGGTTCTCTGAGCTCTCACACACTGCTTTGTCACAGACCGATAATCAAATGCCTCCCAATCTACTGTACGCCATAGATGTATCCATTCCCCAAATTCCTCAGGACAGAATGATATTCTTCAGGTAGCAAGACTGTGTCTATTTTCTGAAGCTTTTGCTCGATTCTCCCAAAAACTCGGTCAGCTGGAAGAAAACTATGCCTCCTCATGGGGAATGTATACTCTATGCCAAGATTGGGAAAACAAACTGCTGAAGAGCCATGAGCATGTACATTATGTTCATGTCTCTTATTCTGACCAAAGCATGAATCGCTGAAAAGGCGAAGTAGCCTTGACTGATGAATTTGTGCACAAGAACTCCAAACAAGTACATGTACAATTGTCTGGAACAATAAGCCTGTCCTATTGGTGTTCTGGGGAGTATAAGGTTTTGCATCATGTCAAAACACACAGTAACAGAGGTCTCTACAACTTTCCCCAGGAGGTCATAGAACACCTGAGCTTGCCGATGATGCAAGAGGAATGTAGCAATTTCAGTCTGCTTTTCATTTTCTGTCAAATTTGGGTCCTTAATTTTCAACTTGTAGCGGGCACAAATCGCGCATGCATCAGTGGCTGGATGTCCAAAGCCAAGATTAAACTTACTTGAGTACACAGATTAATACAGTGAATAACTGACATGAGCCTGGTTTTGGGCTTCAAAGAGCTCATGCATTTTGCACACATTTAAATCACTAGGGAGATATTTGCGGCCAGGTGCTCCCCTCCTTCCGTAATGACTGCCCCTGCATGTAAATGACTATGTGCTGAATAACTAGTTCCCTCTTCCTGTTGTTTTCCTCCACCTTTCAGGCTCCACCCCTTCTCTCCGGACGAGCCTCTGCAGTCTCAGCATAATGTTTTGCAACTCAGGAAACACTTGCTGATACCTGAAATGAAATAAAACATGCCTGAAAAAAGTAGAGATTGAGTCGATTTCAGCTGAGATATTCCATGAATGAACTTAGGCTGCAATGTTATGCTTAG
>JAPEKL010000016.1:24645676-24662575 GCA_028877455.1 Bagre pinnimaculatus
GTCCAGGGTGTACCCCACCTCTCGCCCGTAGTCAGCTGGGATAGGCTCCAGCTTGCCTGCGACCCTGTACAGGATAAAGCAGCTAGAGATAATGAGATGAGATGAGATGAGAATCGTGTGTGTGTGTGTGGGGGGGCTCTTCCAATTTTGCATTCATAAACATGAAAAGACAAGTTACACTACAAAATAAATGTTGAATGTGTTAAATTATGCTTTTTTTTCAAATGAATTAATTTACTTTTATCTTAAATCATCAAATTGGTTATTTTAAATTCTAAGTGCCATCAAATAATTTAAAAGAGTAGCATGGCAGCAAATGAGTAAGTTGTGAAGCTGATGGCATCTGTCACAGATTTTATTGGGTTTCTTTTATGAATCTGGCAGGTTCATGCAAACCTTCATGCATCAGTTAATGAGGTATTTATAGAACTTCTGCTTAATTTGTCCATTTGAGAATAAAAAAAAAGTGTCAGGGACAAGTAGATAATGTCACAATTTATTTACAATACAACAAGCATTTCTCCATTCTGTATTCAATATGAGCGAGAGAAAGATTTTCACAGGTTCTCATTTGTTGAAAAGGGAACTTTCTTTTAAAACATCTTAGTTTAGGTCTTTGCACTCATTAAGAATCTATTGTACTCATTAAATTATGTTACCTAACTTCACACCACTAATGAGAAACACATAGTGTTTTCAAACAAAGTTCCAGTTAGGGATAAAATTAGCTCATGTTTAAAGTCTTTAATTTTCTGGAAAGCTGCTTTGCGACAATGTCTGCTGTTAAAAGTGCTGCAATACAAATAAACTTGACTTTACTTGATTCAGCTCTTCCTACCTCCTACTCTTCTGGAGTCAAGCCAAAAGTAAACAGGTGAAGAAAACTTGGTTGTGGCAGCCGGGGTGTGGCCAAGCGTTGGTTTGTGAATGGAAGGTGGGGTTAGGGAAGGTGAATGGCAAAGTCAGTACACCTGTTAATTGTGTGTGTGTGTGTGTGTGTGTGTGTGTTGCAGTAATGGCAGAGGATAGAAAAGGAGGGAGAGAGTGAAGAAGGGGGATCTCTCCTGACTAGGGTTTGTGTGTGTGTGTGTGTGTGTGAGAGAGAGAAAGAGAGAGAGAACCCACATCAGGAACATACTACAGTGGTGTTGAAATCCAGGATGCTGAAGGGAACCACCCTATGGAGTCCTCCCCACTTAAAGACCTAATCCATGACCTCGCTGCCACCCAACAGAGCCAGCACCAAGTGCTGATCACCTTCTGGAAGGAGCAGGAACAATGGTTTGAAGCCTTGCTGCTGGCCCAGCAGGTAGATCACCAGGCGTTCTGGCACCTGCTTGAGTTGGCAGGGCCCTCAACTGCCGCTGCAGCGGACCCACCCCACTTTACACTCCCTAAGATGAGCTACACTGCAGGATGGCTCGCTTCAAGTCTGCATAGATAAGCCACCTGTCAGCAGGGAGGTGTTGTGCAGCAGGCTGCACCTCTCCAGTCAGCAGCGGTAATAGCTGGGCCTCACACACTTAACCCAGAAGAATTTATGGCAGGCACAAGAACATCAAGCCTGGCTGTACAACAGGGGTACACATCTTAGAGTTTTCAACCCGGGAGATGAAGTACTCATGTTATTGCCCACTTTGAGCTCCAAATTAGTTGCCAAGTGGCAAGGGCCCTTTGAGGTCACACGGTGAATCAGGGATGTCGACTATGAGGTGAGGTGAATGAATAGGGGTGGGGCACTACAAATATACCACCTCAACCTGTTAAAACATTGGAACGATGGGGTCCCCATGGTGTTGGCATCAGTAGTTCCGGAGAAGGTGGAGCTGGGGCTGGAGGTAAAAACAAAAATAACCACTCAAACTGCTCCAGTCCTCTGTGGAGACCACTTCTTATTGGCCCAACTCCCAGAGGTAGTCAGGTTGCAAACTGAATTTTCTGACATGTTCTCACCCTTTCCCAGATGCATCCACCTCCTAGAACACCACACTGAGATGCCCCCAGGGGTGGTGGTGCATAGCCGCCCATACCACTTGCCTGAACACAAAAAAGATGGTTCGAGATGAACTCAAGGCCATGCCAAAATGGGCATAACCGAGGAGTCCCACAGTGACTGGAGCAGCCCAGTGGTCCTGGTCCCCAAGAATGACAGGTCGGTCCAGTTCTGTGTGTACTATAGAAATGCCAACGGGGTGTCTAAATTTGATGCGTACCCAATGCCTTGCATTGATGAGTTGCTCAATCGATTCAGTGCTGCTCGCTTCTACTCAACACTGGATTTGACAAAGGGATATTGGTAGATCCCCTTGACTTTGCTATCTTGAAAGAAAATGGCCTTTTCCACTCTGTTCAGATTACACCAATTTGTTACACTTCCTTTCAGGTTATTTGGGGCTTCTGTGAACAAGATCCTCCTCCCACATGCCACCTATGTTGCAGCCTATCTTGATGATATTATTATATGTAGCAATGATTGGCCGTGGCACCTAGAACACCTTAGGGCCGTCCAGGAGTCACTGAGGTGTGCGGGTCTCATGGCTAACCTGAAAGTGTGTGATTGGGTGGGTGGAACTATGATATTTTGGTTTCCACTTGGATCATGGGCAGGTGCATCCCCAAATTGCGAAGACCACAGTGATTGCACACTGCCTGAGGCCCAAGACCAAAAAGGGGGTGAGACAGTTCCTGGGGCTGGATGGCTACAATTTCAGATTCATACCTAATTATTCAGATGTCACCAGCCCACTGACTGGTCTCACTAAGAAGGGAGCACCAGATCTGGTCCAGTGGATAAAGCAGTGCTAACAGGCTTTTACCAAGCTAAAAGCTGTACTGTGTAGGGGCCACTTTCACACTCCCCTGACTTCTCTCTCCCTTTTAGTTTACAGACTGATGCATCAGACAGAGAGCTGGGGGCTGTTCTGTCCCAGAAGGTGGAGGGCGAGGAACATTCAGTGCTGTACATCAGTCGCAAGCACTCGACGCGTGAAAGCAAGTATATCACCATTGACAAGGAGTGCCTGGCCATCAAATAGGTGGTCCTCACCCTTCAATACTACCTGCTGGGGTGCCCTTTCACCCTCTGTTCAGACCACATGTCACTCTAGTGGCTCCACCGCATGAAGTATGCCAATGCGCAGCTCACCCATTGGTATTTTGCCCTCCAGCCTTTTAAATTCAAGGTGTTCCACAGGCCGGGGGTGCAGATGGTGGTGGCAGACTTTCTGTCCCATAGGGGAGGGATTCCAGTGCAGGCTGGCTGCCCCCCGGCCTGAGTCAGGCGGTGGGAGTATGTGGCAGTGGGGGTGTGGCCAAGCGTCATTTGTAAATGGAGGACGGGGCCAGGGAAGGCGAGTGGCAAAGTCAGTACACCTGTTGATTAATGTGGTGTGCGTGTGTGTGTTTTGCAGTGATGACGGAGGATAGAAAAGGAGGGAGAGAGCAAAGAAGGGGGCTCTTTCTTGACCAGAGCTCGTGTGTGTGTGAGAGAGAACAGATGAGAATAGTAATCTGAAAAGTAAGCATGATATCCAGAAATAAGTCTTTGTTAACATCAGTCCCCCCGCTCTGCTTGGGATCACTACCTTACTCATGGTGGGGCAGTTTGCGTGTCCCAGTGACCTCTAGAGCTATGTCGGGTGGAGTCTCAAACTTCTGGTAGGGTCACCCATGCTGAATGGGCCAAAAGGTAGGGGCCAGACGAAGAGTGATCCCCTGGTCCTCCAGGTTGGGGATTGGGCGTGGGCCCAACTACTCCACCCCATAAAAAGAAACAAAGTTACGGAAACCATGACAACCACAACAAGTGAAACATCTGGTCTGAGGGTGGACTTGAGCTGGACAATCAGTGGCAGCATGACCAACTCTAATGAAAGCCTCTATGGGGAAGTTAGAGCTGTGAGAGAGAGTCTACTCGGACCAAAGGCAAGGATTAGAATAGGAGTATGGAACGTCTGCACCATGTATGAAACATAAAAGTTAGCCCAGGTTTTGAGAGAAATTAGTAAGTATAATTTGAATATTCTTGGCAGAAGTCAGTGCCATTGGACTGGATCTGGACACCAAAAAACAACTGATGGCTTGGTCATACTTTATTCAGGCCATGAAAACACCAATGGCGTGGCCCTGGTTATTGCCAAGAAGTATGTAAACACCTTACTAGAATGGGAACCAATCAGCAACCAAATGTTAAGAGCGCAATTTGACTCAACACTGTAAGCCTACAATCAATCACTGTTATGCACCTACAAATGAAGCAGATGGCAAGGCTAAAGATGACTGGTATGAACATCTAACCCAAGTCATTTCCAAGGTTCCCCGCCACAACATGCTTCTGGTTATCAGCGATCTGAATGCCAAAGTAGAAACAGACATCAACTACGAAAGAGCTATGGGAAAACATGGCTGTGGCACAATGAATGACAATGGCAAATGCCTTGCTGATTTCTGTCTCAACAACAACCTTGTAATTGGAGGTACCACCTTTCCCCACAAGAACATCCACAAGCTCACTTGGAGGTCACTGGATGGAAGGACATTAAACCAAATTGATCATATCATTGTCAATGGAAGATGGCGGCGGTCTCTGACAGACATTAGAGCCTTCTGAGGAGCCGATGTATTAAGTGACCATAATCTAATTGTACTGTAGCAACAGTGAGGTTGCAACTCCACAAGTTAAGGAAGCAAGGTCATCCGAGGAAGCTACTTGATATCACCAAGCTGAAATATCCCGATATCCACAAACAATTTGCCCTGGAAGTTAAAAACTGTTTCCAAGCCCTCGCCGAGGTTACAGAAACCAAATGGAATAATATCAAGAACACCTATAACGAGGCGGCAGCCAGTACCATAGGCTATGTGAAGAGGAAGAACAAGAAATGTATATCACCTGAGACATGGAAGAAGATGGACAAATGAAAACAACTTAAAGTGAAGATGCTGAACACAGTCACTTAGGCTACAAGAACAGGCACAGCAGGCATACAAGTCCAAAGATAAAGCAGTGAAAAGAAGTGCTAAGAAGGATAAGTGGACATTTATTGAAGAGATGGCTTCCAAGCCGAACTAGCTGCAATGAGAGAGGAGATGAGTGTTGTCTACAAGATCACTAAACAACTCTGCCTTTGATAGTGTGCATAGAGGGACTCTTTGGGAGATTCTGGAGTCATATGGAATACCCAACAAGATCATTACATTAATTAGCCTCTTCTACAACCACTTTGAGTGCAGTGTCATCATTGACGGCAACACCATATCCAGATCATTCGCAGTGAATTCTGGTGTCCGCCAAGGCTGTATCCTCTCTCTCCCACGCTATTCCTAGTTATCATTGACTGGATCATGCGATAGACAACTTAGGACAAGCCCAGGGGCATACAGTGGAAGTTGAAGAGATGGGGCAGAGCCCAAAAAGTAGCAAAGGATCGCCAAGAATGGTGTCACTGGGTCGGGGCCTTATTTCCCACCAGGGAAGAAGAGGATAAGTAAGTAAGTAACATCAGTCTCTGCCTGCCACACTTCAGTATTCCACTCACATCAGGAACATACTACATTGGTGGTTTTATGCTGATGTATTCAAAGTGTTGTGTTCTACAACATTGTATGGGTTAGGGTTAGTTTTAAGGTTGGTGTCAAGTCAGCCCTGGTGTAACAACTTTTTTCCTCTGGACAATGAGGAACAGGAGACAGACACTACAATTCAAGGTGCACTTTATTCTCACTTTTTCACTCTTCAGTGACTACTATGAAATGTACACATGTTGGGGAACTCCACTTTCTCTTATTACTGGCCATCTGTAAGACACACCGATTCACACGTTAAAGACAGCCAGTGATTAAACACAGGTGTACAGTAACTCATGACATGTTTACCTACTGGTTCTCCTCACTGTTCACAGCCAACACTCGACCACAACCTCACTGCCACAGCAGGAGATTTCACCACCATGCTACCACAGTAAATAAGGTTTATCTTTTTTGGATTCTGTGTATAATAAAGTTAAAAAAAATACTCGCTTGAATATTAGGACTATGGTTCCACTCATTTCCTGTTGGGTCACTAGATTTAAATAAATAAATAAATAAATAAATAAATAGCATGCAAAGACTTGCTGCCTGTACCCATTCCTGTTCTAAGCCATTACATTCTGCCTTGATATACTATGTGTAATGCCATGACTGCCCTCTTAGGCAAATCACTGGCCACCTATGTGAGTCTTTCTCACAGACCCAGCACTGGTTACTATGTATACCTCATGCATGCTGCACCTGGCTATGCCTCTTTATGAGCCCTCTGAATGCCTCACTCTATCTGTGGACATATCTCTCAGCCATGTAACAGAGCAGCTTCATGCTGCTCTGGGTTCTGATTTAAAGAAAGAAAGGTGATGGCAGTGCTTCCCCACACCATGAGTGCTGAATAAGCAGCACCTTTTCTGTTTTGAAGAGCCAAACATTGTGTTGCTATGGGGCAGAGCCACTAAAGCAGCCTCAGCTGGCACTTGTTAAGGAGCTGTGCTGCTATTGAAAGGGAAGCCCTGACAATCCAGGAGGCAGTCCAAGAACAGCTACTACCTGACTGGTCATCAATTCACCATAGTAACTGATCATGCCCCACTACAATGGCTGTACAAATCAAAGAATTCCAATACTTGTATCACCTGATGGTTTAATGTCTATCTCTGCAGGACTTCTTGTTCAGGATATGACACCGGGCAAAGGTACAACACAAGAATGTTGATGACCTCTCAAGAAGACAAGAGCATTCCGAGAAGACTGACTGCAGGATCAGCTCGGAGCTAAGGGGGGAAATATGATGGCGGCGCCTCATATGCCCTCTGCTTTGTTCTTCACCTCCTCATGCTATGAGTGCTGAACAAGCAGTGCCCTTTCAGGACCACTCTTTTGAAGAGTCATGTGGTGCATGGCTGTGGGGCAGAGCTTCTAAAGTAGCCTCAGCTGGCACTTGTCCAGCTGCTCATAGAGTATAAGTAGGTGGCGCAACAATCAATGTGAGTTATTTGAGTTTTGCCACAGCTTTGCAGCTCATGCCGCTATCTTCTGCTCCTTCTCTCTCTCTCTCTCTCTCTCTCTCTCTCTCTCTCACAGGCATTTTCACCGATGACAAAGACAGGGAAGTCCAATGCACCTGACCACCATTCTGAGCAGTGCATTGATCACTACACTGAGCACCCCGGGAATTCTCACCCAGTTCTGCTGAGGACTGAAACTGCTCATACTGTCCTCTGGGGGCTCTCTGCGGGCTTCTCACAGCACCTGCCTGACCAGCTGTCACCCTCCAGATGCCTGCACCATACCGCCTCACAGCCACAGCCCCACAATCCACAACCCTTAATTAAATAAACAGCAATTTTTTCTTGCACCTGAATCCCTGCATCCGTGTCTGTTTCCAGATACTCATCTTGTTCCAAAAAGAAAAGAAGACATTAAGGAAAAGAAAGACTAGAAGCCCAGAAGTAAAGAGAGAACAATAAGGAAAAGGAAGAAAGGGAAGTCAAAATTAAAGAGAAAACCAATTAAGGGAAATAATGAAAATATAGGTAAAACTAAAGAGGCTAGAGAAAGGAAAATTTGATTTGTTTCATTATCATTTGTTTCATTATCATTTAGTACTCTTTACTTTGGCCAGGGAGAAGACCATTTTGGGTTGTCATTTTCCACTTTACCACAGTACTCTGTGTTGTTATTTTCCACTTTATCACAGTACTCTGTGTTGTTGTTTTGAACTGTTTAGCAGCCAGAGTGCACTTCCTCATCCACTCCATATCTGCACTTGGTATGTTTAATGATCTATCATCCTTTTGGGGACAAATGGGCTCTAAACTGCAATTCTGCTCACCCCATGCACTGAACCCCATAACAGTATGTCTGCATCAGCAAAGGAACCAGTGAATTTAGAGCAGATAGGAGAAATTCTGGCTGGTCAGGCCACTGTTCTGGGTAAAAAGGAGCAGTCATTGGTAGCATTATTTGTGGAGATTCGGGGCATGTCTGAGCATGTCACACAAATCCAGTCTCTGCTACAGCCCCAACCTGCTCCACCCAATGTGAGGAGAAGCAGTGAATTGTGGGGTGTTTTTTTATCTTTAATTGCATTGTTTGCTTGTGTTTGAAATGTAGCCATCTCAGTTTCCCTCTCAATTGAACCAAGATCACCTACATGATTTCTCTGTTGACTGGGAGAACATTGGCATGGGCCACTGCAGTCTTGCAGAATATATTAACTGACCACTCCATAGTTGACTCATTTCTTTCAGCTTTAAGGGGCACATCTGACCACCCAGTCATTAATGGGGTGGGGTGTGGGAGGCATGACATCATCCCTTCTCCAGATTCATCAAGGTAGTCATTTGGTGGCAGATGCAGTGGAGTTTTGGACTCTCGCTACAGGCTTGCTGCTGCCCCAAGCTCTCCTTGCTGCATGTGTACAGGGCCTCTGTGAGGATTTAAAAGGCATTTTGGCTACTTGCAACCCTCCCAAGGACCGCAAAGTACTGTATGACATGTCAATTAGGATTGAAAGCCACTTGGGTGAATGATGCAGAAAATTTTATTCTAACAATGCAACCATGTTTGCAAATAAATATGGGCATGTTCTCTTATCTCTTTCCAGTGGGCCTGAACCTGAGGAGTTTTCAGAGGAGCCCATGCAATTAGGCACCACTGGGATTTCTCCTCATGGGAGGTCCATAGAAGTGAAAGTAGATGCTTGTATTGGGGAGAGCCTGGTGATTAGCATTCACATTTTCTCTACATGAAGCCAAAGGCCATCTCAGGAGGAGGGATCTGAGATGGCTCCAGACTCTGCTCCTCACATGCCTTTTCATTCCTGTCAGTCACTTGGGGAGACCAAAATACTGGACACCTTCTCTAGAGCATCTGAAAATTTTATTGATGAAACTTTAGAAAAGGGACTGTGGTTGCCAGTGTCCCTACATCTCCATCCAACCCCAGTCTCTGCATTTGACAGACTACCATTAGGGTCAGAAGCCATAGCCACCTGACCCTCACCATTACACTCCAGTTAAACCAACACACAGAATGCTTATATTTTTATGTGACCTGGCATATACCCATGTATGGACTTGATCTACCAGGTCTATTTCCATCTGGGGCTCCCACTGCATACTCACCCCAGCTTCAACTACATTGGAACTGGTAAACTTGTACTAGGTGCCCAAGACTATTGGGACCTTAAAGTTTTTTTATCCTCTCCAAATGAAAGGCTCAAACACTGCCTCCCCATAGGTCCTTTCACTGTGCAATCAACATGCTCTTGGGAGCCACTCTGTCTAGGAGCAGGTTGTTCTTGTTGAGCCAGAACACACAGCCATGGAGGAGTATATTAAAGTAGCATTTTCTTTGGGATTCATTCACCCACCCACAGGGGGGTTATTATTATTATTATTATTATTATTATTATTATTATTATTATTATTAATAATAATAATAATAATAACTGACGCCTGCATGGATTAGCACTGGCACTCATAAGGAAAGGCACCCCTCCCTTTAATGAGGTACTGCAGTGAACATTTTTTCCCCAAAAAATTGTATTTACACAGTGCGTACAACAGGGGTGAGTTTGTCATGCAGTCAAGACATGATGAATATTTGATGATTCCCTTTGGCCTTATGAACTGACCCCATGGTCTTCCAGCAGTTCATCAGTAAGGTCTCTCTGGGGAAACCCTGAATTGCTTAGACTTTTGCCAGTTTAGTTGATGGTTTTAGTATCTCACTGGAGGAACATATTATGTGCACAGAGTTCTTCAGCTCCTTCTGCAGAACCATCTGTCAGTATTTGTATCAGAAGTGTTCTTCTTAAAAGCAAACATTGCATTGCCTTGAATTATTTTAATCTTGTTGGACATTAGTTTAAATTGATAAATGATTGCTTATACAGCAACAGTCAAATCTTATTTTTAATATAAAGCAGACTAGTATTTGTCCAGTAATTATGCTAGTTCATTAATAACCAATGTATTTGTGGCAGCGGGGGCGTGGTCGAGTGTCGGCTGTGAACGGCGAGGAACCAGGTTGAACCAGTGGGTAATGTGATGAGGTGCACCAGTGTCAAATTACTGGCTGTCTATTAACCTGTGTCTCTACAGTATGTGTATTTCAGACAGTCAGGAATGAGAGCAAGAGCTGTAACACCCTGTCATGTGTATGTATGTTTGGGCACTGAAAAGTGTATTAAAATTAAAGAATTTCCCTGTTCTGAAGCCTGCTTTCTGTTCCTCTGTTTCCCAAAGTTCAAAAACTGTTACACTGGTGCCAAAACCCATGACTGAGGAATGTATGCTGCCATGGGATTCGCACCAGTCAAAGAGCTCCTCTAAATTCTTGTTGATGACCTCCAGTGCCAGCAGCATGCCCTTGTGTGCACTGACCATAGATCAGGGCCAGTGCTTCAAGACTCTGCTCAAAGCCCAGGCAGAGAACCAGCAGGTGATATGGAGCTGGATCCAGTCTGTGGGTGCTCCAGTCATCATTCCTGCAGCCAGCATGCCCGTCCAGCTGGTGAAGATAGGCATACAGGATGACCCCGATGCCGCCTTCATGCTGTTTGAGAAGGTCGCAGAGGCGAGCTCATGGCCAACCTCTCAGTGGGTGGCTCGTCTTCTGCCGCTCCTGTCAGGGGAAGACCAGCTTGCGGCTCGACAGCTCCTGGCCACCAACATGCTGGCATACCCCCACCTGAAGCAAGCCATCGTACCGTGGGTTGGATGTGACCCAGAAGAACAGAGCCAGTGCTTCCGCTTGCTGACCTATGGCAAAGTGGGCTGGCTGTTCGCGTTCAACCAACAGCTCCAAGATGCCTGCTGGCAGTGGCTGTTGGCCAATGAGGGCGACGTCAATTCCATCATTGAGCGGGTGACACTGGAGCAGGTCACTGCCCAGCTGCTGAGTAGGATGTCAGCGTGGATCCAGTATCACTGACCAGCGTCGCTGGAGGAGGCAGTCCGACTGGCCAAGGATCATCTGACACCATATCTGGAAGCAGGCTCTGCTACCACTTCCTCTCTCTCATTTTTGCTTTCTCCTTCTTCTCTTCCCTCTTCTTGCCCCTCCCCTATCCTAGCCCCATGGAAATGGGGGCTAACTCACCCAAAACCCACTCCCTGCACCTGTGTTTATCCTTGTGTGTCTATTCTCCCTTCTCCTCCTGTGTCTGTGCTGCCATTAACCCCCTTTCTCTCTCCACAGTTGAACTCCTCCATGCCCACCAGAACTGCAAGTGGGCCCAGGCAGGTCTATGAGTGTGGAGGGAAGGCAGAGAATCAGCACTTCTGCAAGGAGGCGGGACTACTAATTCACATCCCAGATGCACTTCAGGTTTCCCCTGCTCGAGTGGGGGTGTACAAGATAACTGAGTATTCGAGGGGGTACACATCAGGCTTTGGTGGATTCAGGCCATAATCAGACCTCCATACATTAAAGCCTGACTCAATGTGGGGCACTGGAAAATGCACATTTGGTGAAGGTGATGTGTGTGCATGGTGATGTATATAAATATCCGCTGGTGCCCATCACTATCCACTTCCGGGGAGAAAAGCATCACATAGAGACCATGGTTAGTCTGCGTCTCAGTCACCCACTGATCCTGGGGACTGATTGGCCAGGGTTTAAGACATTACTGAAACAAATAGTAATTGGTGAGTCTTGCAGTAACACATCACAGGGGAATCCTACTGCAATGTTATCTGGGGAGGCGGTCTCAGGCATGTCCAGGTCAGCTCCATGTCTTGAAGACAGAGATTGGGGAGAGCCCTCCTCCCACTCTGGGGAATCCCTTGGGGGACCTCCCATTGGAGCAGGTGCGTGACGAGACTCTGAGACGCGCCTTTGACCACGTGAAAGTAATTGATGGCCAAATCCTCCAGCCTAATGTTGTACTTTCCTTCCTGTATTTTTTTGTTATTAAGAATAGGCTATATGGAGTGATGCAGGACACTCAAACTAAAGAAAAGATGACACAGTTATTGGTCCCAAAGAGCTGCACAGAACTTTTATTCCATGCAGCTCATCATAATCCTATGGCTGAGCATTTGGGGCAGGATAAAACACTGAATTGTCTCATGGCCCATTTCTATTGGCCAGGGATTCATGCCAATGTCTGCAAGTGGTGTGCAGCTTGTCACGAATGCCAGCTGGTAAATCCAGCAGCCACACCAAAAGTGCCATTGCGCCCATTGCCATTAATGGAGATCCCCTTTGAAAGAATTGGCATGGATCTTATCACACCATTAGATTGATCTGCACACAGGTATCGCTTTGTATTAGTCATTGTGGATTATGCAATGCAATAACCGGAAGCAGTGCCTTTCTGCAGTATCTCAGCACACAGTGTTGTGGAGGCACTCTTCTGTGTTATCTCCCAAGTTGGCATTCTGAAAGAAATCCTGACCGATCAAGGCACTGTGTTTGTCACGTACACTGTGCAAATTATACAAATTATTGTGGATTAAATTGATTTGTACTAGTGTTTATCATCCGCAAGCAGACAGACTGGTCGAAGAATTTAACCAAAAACACTTCAGAATATGATTTGTAAGTTTGTTCATGGGAATGCTAAAAATTGGGACAGGTGGCTTGACCCTCTGTTGTTTGTGGTGCGTGATGCATATCCGTTGCCCCGCATTGATGAACTGCTTGATCAGTTAGATGCGGCTTGCTTTTATTCGACACTGGATTTGACAAAGGGATATTGGCAGATCCCCTTGACTCCATTATCCTGTGAGAAAACTGCCTTTTCCACTCTGTTTGGCTTACACCAGTTTGTCACCCTTCCTTTAGGTTGTTTGGGGTGCCAGCGACATTTCAGCATCTCATGGACCAAATTCTCCATCCCCATAATGCATACGTGGCTGTCTACTTGGATGATATAATTATTTATATTAAAGATTGGGAGCAGCATCTACAACATCTGAGGGTGGTTCTGAGCAAATCCGAAGAAGTGTGCAATTGGGCAGGTGGAAGTATGGTATCTGGGCTTCCACTTGGGTCATGGGCAGGTGTGTCTCCAAATTGATAAAACTGCAGCGATTGCAGCCTGTCCATGACTCAAGACCAAAAAGGGGGTGAGGCAGTTCCTGGGGCTGGCTGGCTGGCTGGCTGGCTATTATAGGCAGTTCGTGCCTAGCTTTTCAGACATCACCACCCCACTGACTGACCTCACTAAAAACGGGGCGCCAGATCTGGTTCAGTGGATGGAGCCATACGAATGGGCTTTTGCTCAGGTAAAGGCGGTTTTGTGTGGGGGCCTGCTGTTGCATTCTCCTGGCTTTTCTCTCCCTTTTGTTTTAAAGACCAATGTGTTGAACAGAGGGCTGGGGGCCATTTTGTCCCAGGTGGTTGAGGGGGAGGAGCATCCAGTGCTGTACATCAGCTGCAAACTCTCCATGCGAGAGTCTAAGTACAGCACAATAGAGAAGGAGTGTCTGACCAAGTGGGTGGTCCTCACTCTCTGCTACTACTTGCTAGGATGCCCATTCACCCTCTGTTATGACCATGCCCCACTCCAGTGGCTCCACTGCATGAAGGATGCCAACACACAGATCACTCATTGGTATCTGGCCCTTCAGCCCTTTAAATTCGAGTCAGCTGCAGGCCAGATGACTCCCCGGCTCAAGTTGGGCGGTGGGGGTATGTGGCAGCGGGGGCATGGTCGAGCGTTGGCTGTGAACAGCGAGGAGGCAGGTTGAACCAGCGGGTAACGTGATGAGTTGTGCCTGTGTCAAATTACTGGCTGTCTATTAACCTGTGTCTCTGTGTGTCTTTCAGACAGTCAGGAATGATAGAGAGTGTTGTGACACCTTGCCATGCATGTGTATGTTTGGACATTGAAAAGTGTTTTAAAATAAAAGATAACTCTCCTGTTTTGAAGCCTGCTTCCTGTTCCTCTCTTTCCCAAAGTTCAAAAGTTGTTACAATATTCTTTCAGGATTCCAAACTGACTGAACAAAAGATATGAGCAAAGGTGTGGTGTTTTTTTCTTCTTTTTTCCCTGTTGAAAGAAATATTTACACTTATACTGCAAATCAGGTGAATCAGTCATTATCTCTTTTGTTCTGAGATTCAGGTTCAACTCAGACATCACCTCCACCCACTCCACTATTCTCAGTTTAGTGATTTTAAAGCAATTCCACTGTTTAAATCAGCTTAGAAGTGACAAAGAAGCACTGCTGAGTTATTCACCGAGAGATATAAGTTTTTCATTACATTTATATATAAATTTAAATCATATCTAAATAGATTTTTTTTTGGTTCTTTTTAGTTTTGACCTTTTTAACCTTTTGACATAATTCACGTATTTGAATGATTCACACCATTTAACACAGCATATGATTAAAAGCCCATGTTGTTATAAAAGTTGCACAAATATGGACTAAGGGGGAAAAATGCCCTTTATGGTTTGATTAAAACCTTGATCAAACCTAACACCATGATATCTTGATGATAAAGTAGTTTATGACTCAAGGTCTAACTTAAAGTTAGAAAATACTGTATACTCCTTGTCTGCCAACTGTGTTAGATTACAAGCAATACCAGGTATACATTGTTAGTACTACTCTAATTCCGTGTTATTATCTGTCTAGCTGATTAAAGAGATATTGCAGACAAAATTTGGAGGCATAACAGTGGTAGAAGAATATGAAGAAATTGGGATACTTGGTGGTAATCAATGTTGAGGATGTTTCCTTGGTAGGATGGGTCTTTCCAAGTTGGAGCCTTCAGAGTTTGGTGAGACTCCTTCCTAGCATTCAGAGAACACATACTGGAATAGTCTAGGAAGTGTGCAAGTGTGTATCTGCTGTTGAGTTATTGGTAGCTTGGAATTTTAGTACATTGCCACTGTCTGCAGGAATAAATACTTTTGAGAATATGAATGCTTTAAATTGAAAGAAAGAAAAGTAAATTGTATTTGCAACTTGTGCACTTGCTAGACTGTTTCAGAATGTGTTCTCTGAATGCTAGGAAGGAGTCTCGCCTAGACTCTGAAAGATCCAACTTGGAAGGACCTGTCCTATTAAAGTCAGAATCAGCAATCTTCAAGTTATGCCACAGATTCTCAATTGGATTGAGGTTTGGGCTTTGATTAGGCCATTCCAAGACATTTAAATGGTTCCCTTTAAACCACTCCAGTGTAGCTTTAGCTGTAGGTCATTGTCCTGCTGGAATGTGAACCTTCATCCCAGTCTCAAACCTCTGGCTAACTCAAACATGTTTGCCTCCAGAATTGCCCTGTATTTAGTGCCATCCATCTTTCCTTCAATGCTGACCAATTTTCCTGTCCCTGCAGATGAAAAACATCCCCACAACATGATGCTGCCACCACCATACTTCAGTGTAGGAATGGTGTTCTCAGGGTGATGGGAAGTCTTGGGTTTGTGCCACACATGGTGTTCAATTTTAGTCTCATCTGACCAGAGAATCTTCTTCCATGTATGTATTTGGGTAGTCTGCCACATGTTGTTGGGCAAACTCCAAATGTGTTTTCTTTTTGTTTTTTTTTTCTTGATGCAATGGCTTTTTTCTGGCCACTCTTCCATAAAGCCTCACTCTGTGGAGTGTACAGCTTAAAGTGGTCCAATGGACAGATACTCCCATCTCTGCTGTGGATCTTTGGAGCTCCTTCAGTGTTATCGTTGGCGTCTTTGTTGCATCTCTGATTAATGCCCTCCTTGCCCAGTCTGTGAGATTTTGTGTGTGGCCTTCTCTTGTCAGGTTTGTGGTAGTGCCATATTCTGTCCATTTTGCTATAATGGATTTAATGGTGCTCCCTGAGATATTCAAAATTAGGGATTTTTTTTTTTTTTTTTTAGAACCCAACCCTGATCTATAGTTTTCCACAACTTTGTCTCTGACCTGTTTGGGGTGCTGTGTGGTTTTCATGTTGCTTGCCTAGTAGTGTTGCAGAGTCAGGGTCCTTCCAGAACAGGTTGATTTATATCGACATTATGTGACAGATCATGTGACACTTTGATTGCACACAGGTGGATCTTAAACAACTAATTATGTGACTTAAATTAATTGGAGTAACTTAAGTAAATGAAGTGAATTGTTGGACCAGCTCTTATTTAGGGGTTTCATACCTATGCACACTCCAGATTTCTGTTTTTTTTAATTATCACAATAAAAAAATGCACCTTTAAAATGGTAGGCATGTTGTGTATATCAAATGGTGCTAACCCCCCCCCCCAATAAATAAATTCCATTTTAATTCCGTCTTGTAATGCAGCGAAACAAAATATATACATAACAGCGATCAGTCATAACATTATGACCACTTACAGGTGAAGTGAATTACATTTGATTATGTTGTTACAGTGGCCCCTGTCAAGGGGTGGAATATATTATCCAGCAAGAGAAAGTTGATGTGTTGGAAGCAGGAAAAATGGGAAGCGTCAGGATCTGAGCAACTTTGACAAGAGCCAAATTGTATTGGCTAGATGGCTGGGTCTGAGCATCTCCAAATCGGCATACCAAAGTACCTACCAAAAGTGGCCCAAGGAAGGACAACCGGTGAACTGGTGACAGGGTCATGGGTGTCGAAGGCTCATTGAGTCACATGGGGCATGAAGGCTAGCCCATGTGGTCCAGTCCCACAAAAGAGGTACTGGAGCACAAACTACTGAAAACGTTTATGCTGGCTAAAACAGAAACATGTCAGTGTTTAACTTTTTCAGCAGTTTGTGCTACAAAAAGAGAATGTGTAAGCAAATGAAGGCCATATGAAATAAAATAAGGTACATTATTCTTTTCCTTTCCTTTATTATGTAAGCATTCAACACATTCAACAACATGTTGTAATGATTACAACAAAAGCTTCCCTAAGTGCAAAACTGCAAATGCAAATACTGCATAAGA
>JAPEKL010000016.1:25907932-25917944 GCA_028877455.1 Bagre pinnimaculatus
CGAACTGATACGGTTCTACGTGTATAGCAGTAGCATGTACACACACTCCAATTTCAGGACCATCACAGTCAGATGTATTACTACCTGAGGAATTTGAAGAATCTTCAAAAAATCTGAATGAAGAGGCCACTGCAACCACTCTCACCCTCCGAGTCTGGCTTTGGTCTATAGCACTGGTTCCCGCTGTGACGTCACCCACCCAGGGCTGGCTGGCTCAGCGGGGCAGCTCGAATGCCAACTTTGCGTTCAATTTTAACTCTCAAAAATATATATATTTTTTATTCCCAATTATGCAGCATGCAAGAGTCAAGGATGGAGATACTATCCACTCAGAAATGTCTTTAAAAATAAAGGTTCTGTGTATCTCCTTTAAGGAATTATAATAATCTACCCTGCAATAACACTGACATCATTAAGCTCCTCCCCACCAGCCGACACACCACCTGTTTCCTGGACCCCATTGCCTCACATCTCCTGCAAGCCGTTTCTCCCACACTCATCTCGAAAGTCACTCACATCAGCAAAACATCACTCAGATCAGGGTGCTGTGATGACACTAAGTACCTGCAAGTGTAGTGCTCTTTTATTCATGTATATTGTTATGCTTGCTGATTGACCATCTTTGTCTTGCAAGATTATTCATGATTATAAATTATTATTGTCATTTATACAGCCAGGTCCATAAACATTTGGACACTGACAAAATTACTGTTATTTTAGCTGGCTACCATTGGAGTTGGAAATAAATAATGAGCATAAGCTCAAGGTGCAAATGTTCAGCTTTAATGTGAGAGTATTCACTTCCAAATCAGATGACTGTGTAGGAATTACAGCATTTTTAATTTTATTTATTTATTTTTGTATGTGGTCTCCCACATTTTAAGGGACCAAAAAATAATTGGAAAAAGAAACATGAGCAACAAATTAAAATGACTTTTTCAGAATACTTCTTTGCAAATCCTTTGCAGTCGATGACTGCCTGAAGTCTGGAACCCACACACATCACCACATGCTGGGGTTCTTCCCTGATGATGCTCTGCCAGGCCTTTGTTGTAACTGTCTTCAGTTACTACTTCTTCGTGGGGTGTTTTGCCTTCAGCAAGTGAAATGCATGCTCATTTGGGTTCAGGTCAGGTGACTGACTTGGCCATTGCAGAACCATCTACTATTTTGCCTTTAAAAAGTCCTGTGTTGCTTTCAAAGTGAGGTTCGGGTTTCTGTCCACCTACACTGTGATGCGCTATCCAATGAGTTTTGAATAATTTGGTGGAATCTGAGTAGATAATATAGACCTCCACACTTCAGAATTCCTCCTGCTGTTATTGCCAGCAGTCATATCAATACATTCAAGGGAAGTTTCATTGGCAGCCATACACACTTATACCATAAAATGAGGTGGTGTGCTTCATCATCATGAGCAGTTCCTTTCCTTCCCCATACTCTTTTCTTCCCATCATTCTGGGACAAATAGATCTTTGTCTAATCTGTCCATAGGATGTTGTTCCAGAACATTTTTTTTAAGTTTGTCTTCCTGTTTTGAGCCTTACTAATGGTTTATTCTGGTGAAGTCTTCTCTTGATTGTTGACTTTGACACAGATATGCCTACCTTCTGGAGGTTGTTCTTGATCTAGCCAACTGTTGTGAAGAGATTTTTCTCAACCAGGGAATTTTTTTTTCTCTCATCTACCACAAAAGTTTATCATGGTCTGCTAGGCCTTTTGGTGTTCCTGTTCTCACCAGTACATTCTGTCTTTGAAAGAATGTACCAAATAGTTTATTTGGCCAAAAACAGCTATCTTCTTCCTCCTTGTCCAGCACTTTTGCCAGGTTGGGGTCCACATGGACTCTACTGATCCACATGTCATATTAATTGGGGCATAGTTTTCCACCGGATGCCCTTCCTGCCACAACCCTTCAATTTCTGGGCTTGGGAAACAACCATTCACACATATGGGCAATTTAGAGTTTCCAGTTAGCCTAACTGCATGTTTTCGGGAGGAAACTGGAGCACCCAGAGGAAACCCACACAAACAATATGCAAACTCCACACAGAAAGGCCCCCGTCGGCCACTGGGCTTGAACCCAGAACCTTCTTGCTGTGAGGTGACAGTGCTAACCACTACACCACCATACTGCCCAGCTAAAATAGAAATACCTTTGTTCATGTCTAAATATTTATGGACCTGACTGTAATTTGACTTATTGTTGAAGGACTATTTTTTGTAGCACCCCTGAGCTCTATCACTTACTCCATCTGGTGTGTTAGATATGGTTGTAAGAGACATGTTGTGAGACTTGTGTTACCGTAGGTTCCCTTAACAGCTGTTAATTTTATAGGGACATTATCAACTTGAATTACAAGAACATCATGAGGGAACAGTGTTTACACTATAAAGTGCACCTGGTCTCATAAAGTAGCAACACATTTCTTTTTTGTTAGTTGCACCATTTATGGATCCACCACCATGTTTCACAAGTAGGCCACAGACACTGATGATTCGAGGCGTACTTATTCTTCAAAATATAGCCATGTCCACATGAATGAAAAAGAGTGAAAAATCCACAAGAGGTTTTATGTCAAAAGTTATGCAGACTTTTTCTAAGGTCATCCATATTTTTTAGAAAAGCAAGAACCACAAACTATATACTTTTATGTACAGATGGGCAGCAAATTGGAGGAAAAGCCGCTGGATCTGTTATGGGAGGGGAGATTTTATTTTACTGTACATGTGTCCATTAAAGTGAAGGGTCACTGCAGATCACCTTTATCCTGTGGTGAAACAGTCTTATCCTAATCATAGTGGTCTCTTCCAGGATGACCCTGTGCCTATTGCTTGCATTTCACCCCTGCTAATGGCTAGAGAGAAACACCGGGATACCTTCTTGCAAGTCATGAAGTGATGTACAATGCAGTATTTGCAATAAATACCACTGTCATACAGTGATTTCCCCTAGAACCTTCCTGTTAGGTGACAATAAGCTCATCTTTCATATTGTTAATATTGTTCTATCATTCATAGTACCAGTGCAGATAAATACATCACTAGTGGTTGGTTTTATTAAGCAAAATGCAATGGGCCTCATTTATCAAAGTGGAGTTAAACAGTAAATTGTTTTCAAGAGCATTTACACAAAAAATATGCTGCTCATGCTGCCATTAGTTTGAAAATTAGTTTGCATTCATATGCTACAACCCCAATTCCATACATTTGAGACACTGTGTAAAATGTAAATAAAAACAGAATATGATGATTTGCAAATCTTGGAAACCCTAGATTTCATTGAAAATAGTACAAAGACAATATATCAAATGTTGAAAGTGAGAAATTTTGTTGTTTTTTGAAAAAATATATACTCATTTTGAATTTGATGTTGGCAATGCGTTTCAAAAATGTTGGGATGGGGCACGTTTATCACTGTTTGCATCTTCTCTACTTTTAACAACACTCTGTAAATGTTTGGGAACTGAGGAGAACAATTGCTGTGGTTTTGAAAGAGAAATGTTGTCCCATTCTTGCCTGATATACAGTTTCAGTTGCTCAACAGTTCGGGATCTCCTTTGTCATATCTTGTGTTTCATAATGCACCAAATGTTTTAAATGGGAGACAGGTCTGGACTGCAGGCAGGCCAATTTAGCACCTGGACTCTTTTACTGTAGAGCCATGCAGTTTTAATATGTGCAGAAAGTGGTTTGGCATTGTCTTGTTGAAAGAAGGAAGGCCCCTGAAAAAGATTTTGTCTGGATGGCAGTATATTGCTCTGTGTATATATCATTCAGCATTAATGATGCCTTCCCAGATGTGCAAGCTACCCATGTCATGTGCCCTAATGCAGCCTCATACCATCACAGATGCTGGCTTTTGAACTGTGCACTGATAACAAGCTGGATGATCCCTCTCCTCTTTAGCCTGGAGGACGTGGTGTCCATGATTTCTAAAAAGATTTTGAAATTTCAATTCGTCAGACAACAGGAAAGTTTTCCACTTTGCCTCAGTCCATCATAAGAGCTCAAGCCCAGAGAAGGTGGTAGTATTTCTGGATATTGTTTCTATCTGGTTTTAACTTGCATTTGTGGATGCAGTAATGAACTGTTTTCACACACGATGGTTTTCTGAAGTGTTCCTGAACTCCTACAGTGATTTTTACGACAGACACATGTCTGCTTTTAATGCAGTGTCGCCTGAGGGCCTGAAGATCGCAGGCATCCAATGTCAGTTTTCAGCCTTGTCTCTTGCATACAGAGATTTCTCCCGATTCTCTGAATCGTTTAATGATATTATGTACCATAAATGATGTGATCCCCAAATTCTTTGCAATTTTACATTGAGGAATCTTTCACGGAGTGGTGAACCCCTCCCCGTCTTTACTTCTGAGAGACTCCGCCTCTCTGGGATGTCCTTTTTATACCCAATCATGTTACTGACCTGTTGCCAACTAACCAAATTAGGATTTTTTTTTTAGCATTACACAACTTTTCCAGTCTTTTGTTGCCCTGTCCCAACTTGTCTGAAACGTGTTGCTGACATCAAATTCAAAATGAGCATATATGTATTTTTCAAAAAACTAAATTTCTGTTTCATCATTTGATATGTTGTCTTTGTTCTTTTTTCAATGAAATATAGAGTTTCCAAGATTTGCAACTCATCATATTCTGTTTTTTATTTACATTTTACACAGTGTCCCAAATGTATGGAATTGGGGTTGTACACGAACTCCTGAACAAATTTACAAACAAGAAGGCTCACTCATGTGAACCTCGATTGATCGGTTTCAAATTGTTTAAATGGCTTGAATTACTGAAACTTTATGCATGGATTACACTGTCAAGTTCAAACAGATTATTTATTTCAAATGCACACACAAATTTAATTGTTATTTCATATTAAGGACTGGAAAAAAGCAATCCAAAACAAACCAACAAATTCAAAAAATAAGTCTAAATTATTCAATTAGGACCTATAAAAAGATGAAATGTTAGTGTGTGTCAATTGTTGCAGACACACTGCATTGGCTGAGCTGCATTACGAGAAAATTTAGCGCATTCCACATTTAGGAGATGCATTTTTGCGTTTAGTCACCAATTTGACATTTTCAGTCTTGTGAACTTTGCCTTTCATGGAGTTTTGTGGGTGTCACTAAACGCTAACTCCAACTATGCTGTGAACAACATACGTATGTCAATACAAAGAAAATCAGCATTGCCATTTTTTTTCCAATCTGGTGGGAACTGTTAGTTTAGTTTGTCCTATGAAAAAAAGATTGACACATAACTTAACTAAAAGATGAGTCCCAGTGGTTTATCAAGGAAGTAACACAATGAGTTTGACACGGACATTTTCAAAATTGTATGATGTATATAATACAGGTATTTTGACAGGTATTTTTTTTCCAGAAACATAAAACAGCAAATTGACACTGTTTGCATCAAATAGGTTTTTTTTTTTTTTTACACTCCATCCATGAACACAATCTACTGGTGTTTATTGGAAAACAAAAAGAGAAATGGAAGCGTAAAACAATAAAGCATATACCAGAACAACTTGTAGATATTTGCAATTTTTTTTCTTGTTTAAATTTCATTTCACCAATATCAGCCATATTTAACAATACAAGTGATTATTTAGGGCCCAAGTTGGTGGAACAGGCATTCATAGGCTAGTGATCAGAATTAGTTGAACCCTTCATTATTCTTAATACATGGCATGCAATTATGTAATTCTGCTTTTTTTTGTGTGTGAAAAAGTGTCTACACGTTTCAGTACCCAATATCCATGGCACCATTCTGCCATGTGTCCCAGTGTGTGCTACTGTCTCCTTCAGTCCTTTTTGATAGCAATGTTGATAATACGATGAAGAACTCTACCAGAAGATCGTGCCAATTAAAGAGATATTATCATTTTAGTGGTTTACTGGCTGAATGTGTGTAGTATACTGGTTCAAATGTCATGTATCACTGAGGGTTAAGGTAGCACTGAAATATGCTACCTTATAACCAACAAACTAATTATTATTATCATGTTCTCATATATTCAACCCTATTATCCACAATGCTATCGAATAAGACTCTGCTTTTGCTTCTATCCAATTTTCTTAGGGTTTGTTCCACTTTTTCAACATCTGAGGCCAATTGATCAGCCGCTTTATCACTGATGCTCTGCTACAGATCGTCGATCACAAGTCATGCAGCGGCTTCTGCGTTACTTACTGTAAGAGTGAACATATATGTCACAAAAAGTGCAGTATTTAAAAAAAAAGCTGTCAGGAAAGGAATGCAGAACTGAAATGAGCAAAAGAGAGTGACAAAGTTGTGCAAATAAATTTACATTTTTTTTGTATATATTTTTTTTCTTTAATCATTTTTCTTTCTGTCATTTTGGAATGTGTCGGCTAGGACAAGAAATGACTAGTGGAGGAGAAAAAGGATGTCCCAGCATGCGGTGGTTCTGAGTATTTCATCACTACAGGCTGCATTAATGGCAGTATGCAGTCGAGCCCAATGCATGTTCTGTAGTGATGCCATCACCTTGCACCATTATTACTCATTCCCAGTACAGGGGTGTTCTGTGACAGGCACTGAAAGATGAGCATCCAGATTTATACTCTCCATCTCACACATACACACACACACACACACTTTTGCACTTCTATCTTTGTGGGGACACTCACTGACATTATGAATTCCCATCATATTCATACTCCGAACCTTAACCATCACAACTAAATCCCTAACCTCAACCCTTACCGTAACCTAGATCTAATTTTAACCTGAACCCTAAAACTAAATCTTAACACCCAAACCACCCAATATGTCCTCAATTCCCAAAAATGTCCTAATCCTTTTGGTTAAAACAAAAAAATGTATTCCGGTCCTCAATATATAACAAGTACACCCACACACACACACATTTCCAAGGACCCTCAAGTCCACATGTCGATGCAGCCAAAGACTTGCACACACACTTCCAAATATCTATGTCCACAAACACAAGGATACAACCTCAAACTTGAGTTCATAATTAGTCTTCACTAGAATGACCATTTAAACCTGCTTGTGCAGTTATTATTTTTGTATATATCCGTTTGCGATATTTTCTAACAAATTTGGTTCTCTTGTCGTTGCCTACGTCTACTGCAGCACTCTTGGTAAGGATGTTGTACTGATATTGTGCAGCACTGCACAATCATGCACTCTTAATTTGTCCCACGAGCTTCACATATGACTCCTCACTCACTCTGGCACAAAAGTTCAAACTTCCTGCTTGCGTGAATTTTTTGCCATTGTTGCTGTTGTACCCTGTGGCATCCTAGTCCCAGCGCACACCTCTAGTCTTGACCTGATGCCCTGTGAATATTTCTGGCAAAAAAAAAACCCAAACCAACAAAAATAAAACCAATAGTGCACTCCTGTTCATATCAGTATTTGTGTTTGTTTGGAACAGATGATCAGTTCAAATCCCTAAAACATGTTACTGAATATCTATCAGCAAGACACACACACACACACACTTCCGAATATCTACCTGTCCACAAACATTTCACCATCCAAAATGCTCAACCTCCTTCTAAACACATTATTTTTTTTTTTTTTTTTGCCATTCGTAGACTTACATGATCATTAGCGTCGCAGTGAGAGCATCACATAAGCACTGTCACAAGCAAGCCAACATTTTCTAAAGGAGAAGTACAAGGAGATTTGGGAGGGGAATCTATCATGTAGTTCATTACTGAAACCTGCACATTGCTGTCTTACTGAAGTACACTTTAGTGCTGTGTTTAAAACACCTTACAAATGCTTTCGGTTTAAAAAAAAATACAAATAACAATTTAAAAAAAAAAGCTCAGAGATGATGGGAAAATTTGATTCGATCAAGACACTTTCAGATAGATTTGCGTACAACTTCTGTGAACTGATAAATTGCCTCAAAATATTTCTCCAAAATATTGTCTTTATTGATTCTGCTGGTGTATGAACTTCAAAGCCAAAATATTGCTCTTTGCGTTGCCGAAATGATGCATGTGTTAACATTTTGCAATTTATTTATAACTATGGTACATATAGGCAATGTTTTGTGCAAGCCTGAGCCTTAAAGCTGCAACTGGGGAAATAAAAACAAAAAAACAATGATTATTAAAAGCATGAAAAAGTGTGTATGGGGGGAAAAAAAAAAACAATCTGGTCGCCGATGAGAAAATGGTCCAAAGATAACCAATTGCAGAACCATTTTTATTACAATGGAAGTCTAAAACTATCCTTACTGTTTTTTGGTAGGTGATGTAACCTATATGATGATTACAAGGCTTCATGATTAATAATGGGGATTCGTTAGCAATAAATAAATTATCAAAAATCCTAATTTTTGAATGCGAACAAATGTGATATTTTCTGCAGCTCTTATGGCAAAGAACTTCAAATATATAGTGAAATCCATACCTAGAAAATCATTTGCAAGTTCTTAAATGCGCAATATTTCCCTCACACCAGAGTACTTCTAGGAGTGCAGGTATTCAAAAACAGACATAAAGAACAGAAATTAATGAATATTCCGTGTAATGACAAAGAGGACCTTTCATTTCCACGTTTTGCTATTGTTTGTAAGTTTCATATGCTTGTTATGATATTACTTTTGGCAACATAACTGCCCCCGCCCCTCCTCAGTCCATCCCCATCCCATACTGAGTCCTGATTGGCTGAAACAACAATTATCGCCTAAGCAGCACTGTGGCCAATGAGAGCAGGTAAAGGGCAGAGCAAGGGAGGATCCGTCTTCCATCATCTTTCACCTCATTCATCTTCACAGGAGGGTTGGGATAGACTCTCGGTCTGCGTGTGCTGCGAACCATAATTTGCTGGTTGTGGAAACACTGATCATCATTACACATTCCACTTCCAGAGCCACTGATGTCATCACCTGGATTGGAAAAAAAAGAACAGCAAAATTGCCATCATTTGTAAAATTCCATCAAGAAGTCTGCATCTACTATCAGCAGTTTGTTTTTATTCTAACACTCCAACCATGTGCAGGGCAACTGGTTAAGGTCAACCTGTCCCAAGCCCACGCAGCGTTCTCACCTGCTTAAAGACAACAATTGTGCCAGTACTGAAAAAACAACAACCCTCAACAACTTCTGCCCTGTTGCCCTCACTACAATCAATGCCAAGTATTTTATCTACCACCCCAACAGGTCAACACCATCACCATGTCAATCCACTCTGCCCTGACCCACCTGAACAACAGCAACTCCTACTTTAGGATTCTATTTATCCATTTCAGCTCAGGCTTTAACACTGTTAACCCTTCCAAGTTGAGCTCTAAGCTTACTGACCTCAATCTTGGCCCTCTGCAACTGCACCCTGGACTTTCCCACTAGCAGACTGCAGTTTTTATCCCCTGCTGGCCGAAAGGCCCAAAGGGGGATTATGTCATGGCGGTTTCCATCCATCCATCTGTCCGTCCTGGGAAAGGTGCTCACCTTCTGAAATCAACTCCTCTAACAATTTTTGGATGAATTTCATGAAACTTGGCAGGATTCTTTGTTATATGTCAGTAGTACAGAGATTGTAATTTCGTTCAATTCGGTCATATTTTCCCAGAGTTACAGCCCTCAATTAACAAAATTATAATTTGACAAGTTCATGAGGTGTACGTTCTTCTGAAATTAACTCCTCTCACAATTTGTGGAGGAATTTCACCAAACTTGGCAAAAGGCGTTGATATATGACAATTATATGCATATTGAAATTTCATTTAATTTGGGCAAATTTTACCAGAGTTATGCCCTTGATGATTATTAACAAACTTGTACTTTGGCAATTTCATCAAGGTGTGCTTGCTTTCTGAAATCAACTTCCCTCACAATTTCTATCCCCTGCTGGCCAAAAGGCCCAAAGGGGGATTATGTCATGGCGATGTCCGTCCGTCCATCCGTCCATCGCAGGAAGGGTACTCACCTTCTGAAATCAACTCCTCTCACAATTTTTGGAGGAATTTCATGAAACTTGACAGGATTCT
>JAPEKL010000016.1:26627603-26638553 GCA_028877455.1 Bagre pinnimaculatus
TCTACAGGGTCGCAGGCAAGCTGGAGCCTATCCCAGCTGACTACGGGTGAAAGGCAGGGTACACCCTGGACAAGTGCTCTTGTTTGAGTGTGTAAAAAAATTGTAATGGCCAATGATTCTCAGATGACAGTTATTCTTCTTTTACTGGACTTGTCAGTGGCTTTCGATACCAGTGACCAGACCTTTCTAATTCATCATCTCCGTAAGAGGTATGGCATTGCTAGTTCAGCTCTTAAGTGATTTTGGTCGTATCTTTCCAACTGTACACAGTTTGTTAGTATTGAAGGAACATCATCATTTCACAGCAAACTGGAATGTGGCGTTCCACAAGGATCCATGTTGGGACCTATGCTTTACTCAATGTTACCTCTCCTCTTGGTAACATTGCACGTGACCACCAAATGAACTATCACATGTATGCTGATGACACATAGCTATATGTCACCTTTAGGACATCATCTGTTCATAACATGGAATCTTCTAAACAACAAATTGAAAGCTGCATGCATGATATTGATCGTTGGATGACCTATAACAAGCTGAAGTTGAACAGAGACAAGACGGAGGCACTTGTAATATCATCTTCACATCGTGCAAGGCCACCTCTGCAATTTATATCTGTTTGCGATGAAACAGTATTCTCCTCTGAGCAGGCATGTCACATTGGTGTTATATTTGATGACCATCTTTCTATGAAGTTCCACATAACTACTACTTGTAAAGTTGCATTTTATCATCTTTGAAACATTGCAAAGATCAGAAAGTATCTTACACCTGATGCTACTAAGCTTGTTATCCATGCACTAGTTACTTCAAAGCTTGATTACTGCAATGCTCTGTTGTATGGCCTTCCTTTGCATCTAATTAAACAGCTGCCGCACGTCCAGAATGCTGCACATCTTGTTGTCTTCCAAGTTTGATCATGTAACACCAATCCTTAAGGAGCTTCACTGGCTCCCTGTAGCTTATCGTGTAAAGTTTAATATATAGATTTAGGCACTGCCTAAAAGCGGAGCTCTCATCTGTTTCTGGGTTGTAGAATTTTCTTATATCATAGCCAGCCTATTTTGTTTTATTTCTTTACCGTTATAGTTACTACACTGCTTCCTTATGTTGTACAAAACGTCGGGCAATAACAGCGACAAGTTACTCAATACTATACTGTCCCGACTACTACTCTACTTCACAATTCACTACTCACCTCACTAGTTGTTGGGTTTCCTGTAGTGGCAGGCAGGCACGCACAGGACCGAAACCATCAGAAAACAACTTGATGGGGTTACTCACTATTCAGCTGTTGGGTTTCCTATGGTGGCAGGCACGCACGCACAGGACCGAAACCATCAGAAAACAACTCAATGAGTTTCTTTATGTATCCACACTCTATGCCTATGGGGCTCAGCTCGCGCGGGCCAAAGGCCTGTGCAGGAGCTCTGCTAAAATTCTGATCCTGACCTACATGACACTTTATGACATGGCTCCTGACTACCTCAAGAATCTAATTACTCCTTACAAGCCATCACAACCCTCCGTTCCTCCAGTAGGAATCTCCTAAAAAAAACCTTCCTTCAATCTTAAGACCTATGGAAGTCGTGCTTTTTGTATTGCTGCTCCTGAACTGTGGAACAACTTACCAGAAGACATAAAGGACTGTACTAACATTGACTGCTTTAAATGAAAGCTCAAGACGCATTTGTTTCATCAAGCCTTTGAAGTGTAACTTTTTGTCTCCAGTGCTATTGAACTCATGGAAATGGCACTTTATAAATTCATCATCATCATCATCATTGTCTTTACGTGAATTTCATCTACTTCACTTGGGACTGTCATCCCAATGCCAGAATCAGTATCAACTCCCATGCAGCAACATGGCCTACAAATATGGACTACAGCTACCAATACACACATTCAATGTCACATTCATAGGTCTCCAGATTACTGATTCAACATACCTGGTTTCAGTCACTCACGGACTGTATAAGTACCAACTCTAGACTCATTTAATGCAAAGTATTCCTGAGTGTTGTTAACTCACCTGATATTCCAAGGCCTGTTTCGTGTACATGTTTATCCAGTTTGGGATCTTGTTTTTCTATTTCTGGTTTTACCTTGTGGGCGGCATGGTGGTGTAGTGGTTAACACTGTTGCCTCACAGCAAGAAGGTCCTGGGTTCATGGCCGGCAAGGGCCTTTCTGTGTGGAGTTTGTGTGTGTCTGTGTGGGTTTCCTCTGGGTGTTCTGGTTTCCCCCAAAGACATACAGGTTAGGCTAACTGGTGGCTCTAAATTGACTGTAGGTGTGAATCTGAGTGTGAATGGTTGTTTGTCTCTGTGTGTCAGCCTAGTGATGACCTGGCGACTTGTCCGGGGTGTACCCTGCCTCTTGCCTATAGTCAGCTGGGATAGGGTCCAGCTTGCCTGTGACCCTGTACGGGATAAGTGGCTACAGATGATGGATAGATGGTTTTACCTTGTTTTAACCTGTTTGCAGATTGCCTGACTTTTAGCTTAATTTTTACTATTGTATTGTCTGGAGTTTTGGATTGGTTTGCATAATAAAGCACTACCTGCAACTGGAACCGTCTCTGCCACCTGACAGTGACGTCATTCACACAAGCCTTTTTTTTTTTTAAATCACCCACAACACATTCACTAACTGCATACAATTTATTTAGCTGCACATACAAATTAGTAATCAATATTTGAGATCTTATTAGATCAGGGCCTTAATGTACGAGCTTAGTCATAAATACACTCTTAATATCCATTTCCATTTCCTCATTAGGATGATGATCTAATGCCTGCTGCTATTGGAAACCTTAACTTAGTGCTGTGAGAAACACACACACACATGCACTTAAAGTCACATAGCAGGGACACTCAGCACTGTCATTCAAATAAAGACAGCCCTGTGCATTTAATTGCAATGAAGACTTATAAGCACACACACATAGGCACACACTCAACATTCTGGCATACACACAGTACTGACATCACAGACAGAATTAACTGCTGTGATACTGAAACCCTCGGAAATTGAGGCCCAGGACTGCATGCAACACCTTGGCCCTCATCACAGGAAGGGAGGGGGATTGAGGGAAAGGGAAGGGGGTAGGAAACGGGGACAGGGAGCCTATGCAATGAAAGCTGACCCCAAGAAATGTCTCTCAAGTGTTCACTCACTATCACTCCTCAACCCTGACCCAAGCTTTGTGCCACCCATTCCAAATCTGGCTGTGAAACACAATAGGGGTAGATAGCTCTCACCATCTCTCACTATGAGCATACCCTGGCAATGCATCAGCGTGGCTTAATTATCTAAGTTGCACCAGCTGCTGTGTTTCCCAAAGAAGTGAAGTCATAACCTCTGTTCCTTTTTTATTTTTTTCCCCTGATACTTAAGATTCATACTTCCTATCACATTCTTTCTTACATATGATCTTCCTGCTGTCATTTCAGCTGTCCATGAAATATTCTCTTGTTATCTCTAAACATTCAATGAGTATATTGCATTACCAAACCATCAGGCATCAGTTAAAATCTGCAGTTTTTTTGATTATCAAGAAAATGTACTTTGATATTGATTGGCAAGAAGCAGGCTTATAGTACTCGAGCCCAGGACTCGAACTCAAGTCCAACTCATGCCCTGATTTTAAGAACTTGTGACTTGAGCACTTATGACTCGGACTTGGACTCGGATTCGTGCATTACCTGCATTTGGACTCGTAAACTGAACACAAGGACTCAGATTTTTTCTTTATTTTTTGTAATGTCATAATAATTTGGCATAAGATATTTATAGCTACATTAATTTTTATACTAATTTTGTGCAAGAGAATGCACATTCACCCGTTCATATGTCACGCTCAGGAACAAACTAATGTTAATGGTGCTAAAATGCCTGGAGAGAACGCCCCAAGGATTGTCCGCTTTGCTTATACAGACTTCTCGTGCAGTCGGGAAAAATGCACTGCTGTGTGTTCCATATGTAGAACTATCGAGGAGACAACGGGGACAACCTCGAACTTCAATCGTCATTTGGCAAGACTACACCTAGAGAAGTGACACAAGGATTGTCCGATTATGAACAAGGATTATGTTCATTGCCTTGTTGATAGTGGGGCTTGCTTGCTGACCGATGAACTAGCTAGTGTTAACCCTCTCTCATGTTATTTGCCCTGTTGATCGTGGGCGGGGCTTGTTGAGCAATGAACAAGCTTTTTATCTGTAGTCTATTAAATAAAATGGGGCAGTCAAGCAGTAACTTTAGTCCAACACAGTAGCAGAGATGGTTTCACATAAAGGCAGCAACAGCCACCGTCAAATGGTGTAGTTGGAGTCTTGTTCTCGGACTTGACTCGGATCAATATTGGACTTGACTCAGACTCAAAATTTTCTTTAATGACTTGGACTTGAACACTGGGGACTCGAGACTGGATTCGGACTCGAGGTTTAGTGACTCGACTACAACACTGGCAAGAAGGCCTCTGTTCTGATTAATAACTGAATATAGTAGTTTGAAGCAAAATGCCTTTGGTTATTCCACATTCACAGCATACAACACAACACAGGATCCTATTAAAGTGCCCTTGAAATGGTATGAGAGCCATGATGTGATTCTGTATATTGGTGTATGAAATAGGAAGGGAATGTGTCAAAGGGTTTAACTCATTCCTACAACAGACAATAGCATGCAATATACACCACACTCGACCGTGGCATAGCAAACTGGCTAAATAAGAGGCCACAAAGTTAAAAAAAAAAAAAAAGAACTTCTTGTGATGACTGGGATTTCTCATTGCCAACTTGCCCATTGTGACTTTGTCCTGTTTGTTATCCTAGAGCATATACTTCCAGTCACCATGCTCTTGGTTGGTACTAAGCCATGGGTCATGTATTATAAGACTGCAGCAGTTTTCTTACATCCTCCTTGAAGTAGGGAGAACATCAGGCTACCCACAGAGGAGAGGGAAAAGACTGCCTTTTATCACAATAAAACTGTGTTGAGAAATAGGCCTTTTGGACAAATCTATCACTCATACACATACCAACAAACTGGCATGCCTTCATATGCTCAAGTGCTTGCTCTATTACCATTTCATAAACATACGTTAGTTGTTTATTAAACTGAGCCTCACAGCACACAGACCATTGGAGTTATTGCAGCCTGTCACAGTCATACATTTTTGATCCAAGATCAAGATTTCAGAAGGGAGATGAGTGCAGACATACACACTTACAGTATAAACTTCAATCCATCTTTTTTAACACAAGGGATTGTTTGGAAGGAGAATAACATGAAGGGAGCAGCAGAGCCACTACAACACAGATTCATATCTCATATTCTTAATTTGCTGTTCCTGTATGTCAGGAATGCAGGTAACAGACAGATGTAAAAGTAGTAGAGAGTTTATTATAGCAAAGCTCACAGACAAATCCAAATCAGTGATAAAAGGCAGAGTCAACAAACAGGCAATGGTCAGGCGAGGAACAGACAGAATATCGAAGGCAGAGACTATGAATCATAACCAAATAATCAGCACAGAATAAAAAGGCTTGGTAAAGTCAGACACAGGAACACTGAGCTTTTACTTCACAATGAATGGCTGACTTGAAAGTCCTTAAATGCACAGTGCTAATGAAACTGTGATTCGGAACAGGTATGAGTGATGATTAGTACTCTGGAGACTAAGAGCTGTGCAGTGCAGTGTGGTTGTTGTTGTCCATGACACCCATATTTGAAGGCCACTGCAAACTCTGGGAAGTGGAGTCTTGAGTGCGAGCAGGTGCAGACGTGATAATGTAGAGCAATACCTGCAGTTTGTTAACAAGGTTGGACAAATGTCTTTGAGAGATGTTTCCGGTTTTCTAGAAAATCATAAACTGGAAAATTATAACAGAGGAGCTTCCTGTGCCACAAAGCACACAGAGTGAAGCTCCATACTTAAGATAATACGGTAATGCATCGACCAGATTTTTGATGGCTTTTGCAACCATACGACCTTTGTATGTACGTGCATACAAAAGACATACATTGTGATGACCCCCTGTGCCCACTTCAGGTCCTGGCATGTCAGTGCATGGGCAGAGCTAGGCCTGGTTAGGCTAATGTCATTATTGTGCGCACCTGTGTTTGGGGCAGGGTTATAAAAGGGGTTCTCTTCTCTCTCTCATTAGGCACTTTTTCTTTGTTCATGTAGGCACCTTTTGATTTTTCCTCCTGGCACCTCCCCCCCCCCCCATTCTATCTCATACTCTTTCTACATTTTTTGTCTGTCTTTACATCTGTTAACATACTGATACTGACTGCTACATTGCATCCACATCACGCCATTTACATGTACCCACATTCCCCTAGACATTGCTGAATATCTTTATTGTTTTTGGTATAATTTTCAATAAACTATAACTTTCTTTAATCTTGTTGTCATCTTCCTTTTATGTTGCGGTCTGAAACGAGCCGGGCTGTAACATAATTGGGGGCTTGTCCGGGAGCCAAGCAGGTGTTGCAATGGGATCATAGACTTGCGTGTGCATCCAGGTGAGAATGTCTTTGATTACGCCGCTAATTAGCTCATCAGTCTCTGGTTCAGGAAGAGTGCTTCAACTAGGCTCTGCCTCTCCTTCGAAGTGCTGTTTGTTGTTTTGTTTTGTTATTTTAGTTTTTTGTTTTAAGGGGTAGTCCTGATCTGGAGTTTTACATTCCTGTCGGGGGCACGCTTCGTACAGCTTTGTTATTTTGGCTGTAGCGAGTTTAGCATTAACCATCTGCCCCATGGTCGGCAGGCCCCAGAAGACTAGCGAGGCGCAAGTTAGTTGTTTTGGGGTATTAGTCAGGATGCCAGAGGACTGTATCTTAAGGATTTCAATGATAATCTGCGGTTTCACTTGGATGCATGTGGAGTATTTTGGCCCGTGCCTGCAGGACTCAGTAAGTGAATGCATGTTGTCAGTATTGTTAATGTTCGCTTGTTAATGTGTAACGGTAGGCTATGCCGCTTTGATTTGTGAACGTTCATGATCTATTGATTGATTGGCATTCGTTGTTGTTGTTTGTGTAGCCTATCTCCTTTGGTTTTGGGCTATGCACGCGGACGTGTAGGCTATGTTAAGTTCCTGTTTGGGGGAGGTAAGGTCTCCGTTTGTTGTTTGCTTGTAGTAAAAGTAACTTAGCCTGTTAAATGAGTGTGAGTTGCAAACATAACCTGTGCTTGTGTAGCCATAATGCTTGTGTGATTTGGGCAGTGGATGAGCTATTGCAGTAGTCTATTTGAATGTAGGCCTGGTGGGTCATTACATGTAGCGATAGTACTTGTTTGTAGCCTTTCTGCTGTGTGTGGAGAAGTGAGTATTTTGTAGCCAGTGAGATTTTGTGCCTCGTATATTTTTTCCCCTTTTTGTTGTTTGTGTGCCTCTTCTTGTGGGTTCTGATTACACAGACTCATATTGGCATTAGGCCTGGGATACTGTGCCTATGGGGGCATAGCATAGCCTCTTAGGTAGCTTAGCAGCTGTGCTGTGATCTGGTGTTAGGGTGGCTGATTGCTTTCCTGGAGTTAGTATTTCTTTAGTCATGGTGTCTCCTGAAGATTTTATTGAAAAGCCCTCTGTAGAGTTATCAGCTCTAACTAAAGATCAGCTTTGGGCTGTGGCTGAGCATTACAAGCTGATTATTACTGCTCAGGAAAAGAAGTTAAAGGAGACATTGTTTTTAGCAATTAGAAATCAGCTAATTGAGAGGCATACTGAAGGAAGATGAGTCAGCCGAACAAAAAGGTGACTCCTCAGAGCAAACAGTTGAAACGGTGGGGTTAGCACCAGCAGCGGTTGCTTCATCAGTGGATGCAGATAAGCAGCTGCAGGTGGAGAAACTGAAGGGTGAGAGAGAGGCAAGGGCATTACAGGAGAAGGAGTTGGAATTGAAGCTCCGCAAACTCGAGCAACAGTTACAGCCCCAGCGTATGGAGCGTGACAAGCGCGATCATGCACTGGCCATGAAAAAGCTTGAGTTGGAGGCGAAGCAGCACCAGCGTTCACCAACAGCCTCTCCTCTTATTTCCCCACCACTGCAGTTTGATGTTAGTAAAAACATCTGTCTTGTCCTATCCTTCTCAGAGAAGGATGTGGACAAGTATTTTAGCCACTTTGAAAGAGTTGCCACAACCCTGAACTGGCCCAATGATGTATGGCCTCTCCTACTTCAGTGTGTTTTGACGGGGAAGGTGCGGGAAGTGTTTTCGGCTTTGGACATAGATCAGGCTAGGCAGTATGAAGTGGTGAAAACCACCATTTTGCATGCCTATGAGCTTGTCCCTGAGGCCTACCATCAGAGGTTCAGAAATGCTAGGAAGCCAGAGCAGCAGACGCTTGTGGAATTTGCACGTGAAAAAGAATGCCTGTTTGACAGGTGGTGCAGCACACAGCGGGTAGAGTCCAAGGAGGACTTAAGACAGCTTGTCCTTTTAGAAGATTTCATGAACGGTCTCCCTGAGTCTGTTGCTGTTTATCTTAAAGAGCAGGAGGTGCAAAAGTTGGACGAGGCTGCTGTTCTGGCGGACATGTGTTTTAACACACAAAAGCATTTCTGATGGCCGCTGGCCTAGTTATCAGGGTACTGTTAAGGTTCCCCCTAGGAACAAACAACCTGGTGGTGGGGATAATGCTCCATGGCCCTCTCCCTCTGTTTCTTCCAGCTGTCCCCTTGCTAGTAAAGCAGAGGTAACGTGCTTTTACTGTAAGAAGGCAGGCCATAAGATGTCCGATTGTCTGGCTTTTATTAAAAAGGGTAACAACCCAAAGCCTTCAGGCCTGATAACATCTTGTGGCATTGGGCCATTCCTCTTGCATGATGTTGGGAAGAGTAAGGGGTCTGTGGTGACTGCTAAAGTGTGTAAAGATGGGGGTGGTGCTGATTACACTCCTTTTATTACAAATGGCTTTGTCTCCCTGTCTGGCCAGTCATCTGTTAGTGTTCCTGTCTGTATACTCAGGGACACCAGGGCTGCTCAGTCATTTTTATTGTCTGGGGTCTTGCCATTTTCAGAGAATATGGCCACTGGAACTCAGGTGGTTGTCAGAGGCTTTGAATTGACGCCCATGTTGGTGCCCCTACATCAGGTCCACCTAGTATCTGAGCTGATCACTGCTGATATTGTGGTTGGAGTACGTCCATCTCTCCCAATACCAGGGGTTTCCCTTATTCTAGGCAATGATTTAGCTGAAGCTAGGGTCTGGGTTAACTCGAATGTGGTGTCGCCACCTATCGTTGGGCCTGTGCCTGAACCACCATGGAGGTCAGATCTCTGCTCATGCCGATATCCTGATGTGTTTTCAGCATGTGCTGTGATGCGTGCCATGGCTGCATGTGGTATTGGCCTAGACTTTGTGCCATTAAGTGATACTTTCCTTGTTCAACCTGCGGTTGCAGGTGGTAGGTTCCTCACAGTCACCTGTAGAAGAGCTAAAGACTGCTAATGCTAACTCTGATGGTTCTGTAGGGGGTGATGAAGACTCAGATGGGGAAGCTGAGTCTATGGAAGTAGTCCCTCCTGTCAAAATGGTGAAAGGTGGGTCCGCACCCACATTGTTAAACTCTGGTAAGTTTGATGTCTGTTCTTTGTCTGATTTGTTCAATGTCTCTCGTGAAGAACTGATACAGGAACAGTCAGCTGATTCTATGCTTGAACCTCTATTGGCTTTGGCCTTGTCTAAAAACAAAGTGGATGAGGACATCCTGTTATGTTATGCAAGATGGCTTGCTGTGTAGACAGTGGGTGTACTGGCAGGACACCTTTTCTAACACTGTGTTGCAGGTTGTGGTTCCCTGTAAATTTTGGAAGGCTGTTATGGAGCTAGCTCACAATGGAGTAGCGGGGCATACTGGGGTACGGAAGACATATGACAGGATTGTCCGGCATTTCTTTTGGCCTAGGTTAAAAAGAGATGTTTCCTCTTATGTAAAATCGTGCCATGTGTGCCAACTAACTGGCAAGCCTAATCAAAAGATTCCTGTTGCCCCTTTACAGCCAATTCCTGCTATGTCAAATCCATTTGAACACCTTATTGTTGACTGTGTGGGTCCACTGCCTCGCTCAAAGGCTGGGCATAGCTTTCTGTTAACAGTAATGTGCCAGTCTACACGCTATCCGGTAGCATATCCACTTGGGCCTATCACTGCTAAGTCTGTGTTGAAGACTCTTGTTAGCTTTATGTCCATCTTTGGTATACCTAAGGTCATTCAGAGTGACCAAGGGTCTAATTTCTTGTCCAAGCATTTCTCTAGGGCATTGCGACAACTGGAAGCCTGACATAACATCTCAAGTGCTTATCCACAAAGTCAAGGTGCCCTTGAATGCCTTCATCAGACTCTAAAGTCTCTCTTGCATTCTTATTGTGTTGAACTTGGGTCTGATTGGGAGGAGGGTCTCCCTGGCTACTCCTAGCAATTAGGGAAGTTGTTCAGGAGAGTATGGGCTTTAGCCCTAATGAGAGTTTTTGGGCATTCTGTGAGAGGGCCGACTGCTGTCTTGGCTGATGAGTGGTGCACTCCTGCTGAGGCACCAGTTAATGTGTTGGACTATGTTAGCGGATTTCGCGATCGTCTTTATGAAGCTAGGACTGTTGCCAAATGCAAGCTGGGCAAGACCCAGTCTAAGATGCAGAGTCTTTTTAATCGCAAAGCTGAACACCATAGCTTTAAGCCTGGTGAGCAAGTTTTAGCGTTGTTGCCTCTTTTGCACATTCCTTTCCAGGCTAAACTTTGTGGTCCATATGAGGTTGTTAAATGTTTGCCTGATTACAATTATTTACCCAGCACTCCTGACAGGGGTAAAAAGGTTCAGGTTTGTCATATTAATCTTTTGAAACCTTATGTCATGTCTGAGCTGCCTACACCTGTTGGCTTGATTGCCTCTTTGCCTGCAGAGGGCACTATTGTGCCTGATGTTGCCTTG
>JAPEKL010000016.1:28436124-28446271 GCA_028877455.1 Bagre pinnimaculatus
CTCGCCGGCCACGGGGCTCAAACCCGGACCTTCTTGCTGTGAGGCGACAGCGCTAACCACTACACCACCGTGCTGCCTTGTTTCACAAATGTTAACGTGAAATATAAGTGGTTAAAAGTGTGTTTTCCTCTTCAGGGACAAAAAAACAAATGATAAAATCTAGTGTTCAGGAGATCATATAACCTTGTATTTGAAATAAGATTTTATTTTATTTTTTTTCTGCCGTGAAATTAAATCTGTTAATAGTAGGTTTTGGTTGCTAAGCAACAAAAATTAGGTAATTACTGTGGACAGAAGGATGGTTTAATGATTAGGATTAATGCATTTAAAATCGCACAGTTAAGGTGTGTGTGTGGATGGATGGTGGAATGGCTTCGAACCCAGCTCAGCCAGTCGGATTTTAGAACCAAAAATATTTGTAATCAAAAAGCTACAAGTGAAGGCTGCTGATAGTTTAATGATCAGAGATGTTTTTGTTAGAAAGCAGTTATCTGCCTCAGGAAGCCTCGTGATCTTACTGCTACATTGTTGAGGCTTGTTACGATAACAGGGCCCGATGGTCAGGAAACTCTGAACAAGGAGAGGACCAGGATTAGCTTTTTGATATTTATTACAGCTGCATTTGACCTTCTGGACAGCTGAGGGTGGTCACACTGCTGATTTAAATCCATTTTCTGTCAAGATTAGCTTGGTATTTTTGTGACGCAACTGCCAGTGTTTAAGTAGTGATGAGTAAAATGTCTTTTTAAAAGGAGCTGTTTTGTTACAAATTTAATATCTCTTGACTCTTTATCCCCTCGGCATGTAATGCTGGGGGATACAGCTATCGCTCTGTCCATCTGTAAACATTTGTTTCAGGAGCATAACTCAAACTATTAGGAATTTTTTCATGAAACCTGACAGTTATCTTAAGTGACCTAGAGCAGTTGTGCCTTTTTGACATTTTGGGATTTTTTTTTTTTCCCCTGTATTTCCATGGCAACCAATTCAACTTAGGAAAATTTGGAGTGGGGTTTCATCTGGGGGGAGATGTCAACTTCTGATGCTTATTTTCTTGCTGTCATCTCTGGAGCCCCCTAAGGGTCATGATGGGAATCTTGTTTCTTTGTTTTTGTTGCTACTTTTAAGGGTTAGGGTTAACGCAAGTATTAAAAGTAAATGCAAAAGTAGCTAAAGTTCCCATTATGACTCTTTGGATGCTGCATAATTAGTTGAAAGTGTTTAGATTTGTTTTCTTATTGTACTTCAGCATATTTTAAAGATGTCTCATTTTTTTGACATTGTACTCAAACACGAGAAGTCAAAATGTGAGTAAAAAGCCTGAATTATATGGATGGCATTAAATATACCCTAATAATAATTCCGTGGGGTGGCTTTTTTTAAACTAGTTTTACTATCTTGGACATGCCAGTGCTGATTCCATAAATAGTTTTTATGCCTGTTGTCATCGTAACACTAACTGTGGGAATAATTTTTTTTTTTTTTTTGAAGAATGGTGCTCATACCTCCAGTACAGTCCCAGAGACGTCTAATCAACTAACTAAATCATGACACTTTGGTTTTACTTTTCCTTATCGCTCGTCTGGAAAAATACTCAGTGATTATTTTTTTGTCATTGTTTCAGATTTGGTGCTGTTCAGTGATGGACCAGCAGTACGAGCGGCGGCTGCTTCGACAAATCAATATCCAGAATGCTAACACCAGCCCCATTGTGAGTCTCTCTTAAGTCTCTACATTTTGAATTGTTTTAATTTGAATTAGAGGTGATGTTTGGTTGTGAAATTTGTTTTTTTTATTGACTTTCCTTACCCACCTGCTGTAAGTAAGGGATAAAACCCTGACCTGGGCACATTGTTCTCAGAGAATGAGGAGATTTTTCCTATGATGGCATGTCATGTTTTATTCCTTTTATATCACAATGATTTGCCTACAATTACAATAAACCGATCAATTCGATAAATAAAAATTGTAATTGAGAACAAACCGCTGTGGTATAAGAGGAATAATCCTCGAATCTGATTGGTGTGCATTATTTTCATATAACAGCACGGCTCAGAAAAGTAGTTCCAGTTGTAACATGAAGGATGTTTTAATATTAATCCGCTCATTCTAATATAGTTGTTTCTATAGTAACAGCTCATGCACAGGGACTTGTAAAGCAGATCCATCCATTTTCTACCGCTTATCTGGATACGGGTTGGGGGGTAGCAGCCTAAGCAGAGCAGCCCAGACTTCCCTTTCCCCGGCCGCCTCCACCAGCTCTTCCGGGGTAATACTGAGGTGTTCCCAGGCCAGTCAAGAGATGTAATCTCTCCAGCGTGTCCTGGGTCTGCCCCGGGGTCTCCTCCCAATAGGGCATGTCTAGGGGGCATCCTAACAAGGTGCCCAAACCAATTTATTAATATCATATAATTATTAAACAGATGCTCAATATAATCAAGACTAATAATAAACGGGTTTAAAAAAAGAGTTTAACAAAGTAAAATGTGTAATCATTGATGTAGTGACTCCTTCCCCCTGATGTGTAGCTGTATTATTTCCACATAACAGCACAGCCTGTTATAGACTTTCTATATCTTGACTATTTTCCACAGTGTAGAACAATAGTGAAGACCTCAAAACTATGAAATAACATCTGGAACATATATGGAATTATGTGGGTAACAAAGTGTTAAATGTTTCATATTTTAGATTCTTCAAAGTAACCAGCGTTTACCATGATGACGCTTTGAACACTATTGGTGTTATCTTAACCAGCTTCATGAGGTAGTCACCTGGAATGCTTTTCAATTAACAGGTGCCTCGTCAGAAGTTAGTGGACGAGTCTCTTGCCGCCTTAATGCGTTTGAGACCAAAACGGTAAATAAAAAAATACAATAGCCCTATTCCACAACTGTAGTAATCCATATTATGTCAAGAACCGCTCAACTAAGTAAAGAGAAACATTCCATCATTACTGTAAGATATAAAGTGGCTTTTTTTTTTTTTTTTTTTATTAAAAATAATAAATTAGGTGTGTCCAAACTTTAGACTGGTATTGTATGTGTCAAGTAATTGTTTTGAAAGTATGTATATTGTTCATATTAATATTTAAATAATATTGGCTGGCGTTGAGTGGTATATCAGACATATTCCATTCAGCTAGCATGATACTTAACGAGTCAAAGATGAGTAGCTGAATGGAATATATCTGATATACCATGGAAAAAGGCAGCTTTATTGTTTTATTCCTTTTTGCATGTTCAACACGTCTTTCAAAGTTCTCTCAAAATTTTCCGTATTTAATGAAGCAAACCTGGTGGCCATGTTTGTTTATAAGTTGTCACAGTTGCTCGCTAGCGCAGAAGTTTTACATCTCCGTGTGACGTCATGTCTTGACAACCGTGTAATATCGTAAACCATATTCAACGCTCATGCTCTATTGGGTAGAGTGACACAATACACGCAGGATAAGCGATATGCTAGCAATATTGCATGCCATCAAACCAAATGAAAAACGCACTAGAAGGGAATAGAACATGTTTTTATTCTGTTGAAAAAGTGTCCTGTATGTATAATTGTTGTTCAACTTGATGGGTTGCATTTTGGGAGCAAAATCTAACCAAAACTCAAAAGTTCAATCCATTAACTCCAGAAGCTGAATTTGAGAAACCTTCTGTTTTCCTGCAGAAAGCCACAGAGGTCACGTGTGCACTGACCCCCGCCAAGCCTCCTCTGTCCTCACCAAGTAAACACGGAGATCGTTTCATCCCATCCCGTGCCGGCGCCAACTGGAGTGTCAACTTCCACCGCATAAATGTATGGTTGCAAACCATCAGCTCTATTTTCAGTTTCTCAAGCTCTGATTATCCATAGAACTCCCAATTATTCATTACTGCAATGATTTATTGCATTCTCAGGAAAACGAGAAGTCGCACAATCAAAACAGGAAGACAAAAGACGGCACGTCGGACAACGGTAAAGGTAAGGCTGGGTGTTTTCACCCCGTAATTAATTCCATTATTCTTTTCCCTTTTGTCTGAACATATAATGGAGTTTGATGCACTAGCGGTGTGTTGGTTCTGCACAGCAGGCTCTACTCTATGCTGCAGAATATAAACAGTCTACTACTAAGCTATTGCGTAGTTCACGTGTGTGTGGCTGTACATCAGCATAGAATAGCCCACTTAATCCGAACACGTTCTCATCTCAAAACATTCAGACAAGGCCTCCCTTATGGCAGCCTGGTTACCATGGCAACTGGATTCTAGTGCACTCGTTCACCCCGTCCTGTCCTTCTGTTTGTTGATCTGTCTCTTCTTCCTCGTTTCCCTGCTTCTGTCTGTCATTTGGATTCCTTCTGGTTCCAGTGTCCTTTCTTGCATCTTGCTTTTTCTTACTTTTTTCATGGCTTTTGGTGGTTTTTGTTCCTTTCATCTTTGTTTTATTTTTTTTTCAGCTCGAAGTAGCTGTGAGGCTTCACTGACCTTGTGAAGATGCAGTATTTAGACATTGCAGCTTTGTTCACACTCTGACTTTTTTGTGAAAAGGAAAACTAAATCAGCTCATGTGACGCACATCTTGTAACCATGACCGCTTTGTTTTCAAGAGTTGTATTGGCTAACAAGCTAGCTTGGATTTATTACTAGTACTATTAAAGATTAAATTTATTCACCAAACTACTGTAGAAGAGCACTTGAAGGACAATAGTCGACTCGTCTGCGACCGCAACCAGTTTATATGTCCGGATACATTTACAAAGCTGTGAGAATTATGTGCCCCTGTGTGTGTCCCAGAGGATTCCTGGTGCCTGTGAATGTTCAAGGTGATGCGTCGTCATAGTTCTACATTGGCTGTGTTTTGTCACGGTTGAACTTGACTGAGGGGTAGCATGGTGGTACAGTGATTTTGCACTGTTGCTGCACAGCAAGAACATTCCAGGTCCTAACCTTGCAACCGACCAGTGCCTTTCTGTGTGGAGTTTGCATGTTCTCCTTGTGCCTGCGTGGGTGTCCTCTAGGTGCTCCAGTTTCCTCCCACAGTCCAAAGACATGTGGATTAGGTCAACTGGCTACTCTAAATTGCCCATAGGTGTAAGTGTGGGTGGTTATCACCGCAGTAGATTCGTGACCTGCCCAGGTTGTACCCTGCCTCTCCCCTGAAGCCAGCTTGAATTTGCTGGAGCTTCCCCTGTCAGATAATTGATGGGACAGACCAACGATCTTTACTTCACATCTACTGGATTGTAAGATGTAATGCAACGTTGTGGATCCGCCCCGTGACTTGGATCCACTCAAATTTACTGGGTTCTTCCTTTGCCTATTCCACACTCTTCCACCAAGTTTCATGGAAATCGGGTTGGTGAGTTTCGTGCATTCGGGCTTGCAGACGCAAACTGCACTGAAAACATAACCACCTTGGTGGTGGTGACTATGCTGATGAGAAGGTTGCTCGAATTGACTTTGAAATGCAATACTTTAGAAGAATAAGAGAACAACTTTATTTATCTCACACTTGTGAAATTCCTCTCTGCATTTAACCCATCTGAAGCAGTGAACAGACGCGCATGCACACGTGAGCAATGAGCGTGCACACACCCAGAGTAGTGGGCAGCCATGCTAACAGCACCCGGGGAGCAGTTGGGAGTTAGGTGCCTTGCTCAAGGCCGCCTCAGCCCAAGGCCGTCCCATATTAACCTAACTGTATGTCTTTGAACTGTGGGGGAAACCGGAGCACCCGGAGGAAACCCACAGGGAGAACATGCAAACTCCATACACAAAGGCTGCTGCTGGGCTCGAACTGCTGTGAGGAGACAGTGCTAACCGCTTACGCCACCGTGCCGCCCCATCACATGACCGCTACCAACCGGGAAGGGTGAAGGCTAACACGTACGACCTCCAAGATACATGAAACCAACCAGCCAACCCCCCCCCACCCCAACTGATGCTCATACAGCATGACAGGGCAGCGGAAGTGTTTGAGTAATAAAAAGAAATAATGGACTCGCTGTGAGCTGATGCATGAGGAAGAGGGCAAACGGCCCTCTTTTTTTGGGGGGGTTGGCTGGTTGGTTTCATGTATCTTGGAGGTCGTATGTGTTAGCCTTCATGCTTCCCGGTTGGTAGCAGTCATGTGATAGAGGAGGGCTAGCTGGTGGGTGGGAATTGGGGAGGAAACAAAAGTTTAGGAGACTTTAGGAAACAGATTAGATGAGCTAAACTTGCAAACCTAAGGCACAGCAACACAAGGTATTATCTAGCTAAATGACTAGTGTTAAAGTGTAAGCTATTTGGTGATCACTCTATATAAAATTACTTTTTAAGTAAAGTATGGCATAAGGGATAAGCTGCCATTGTACCAAATTGCTTTTATTGCAGTAAGTAAACATTTACATAACCTATATAGATAGATAGAGGGACACTAACAAGTAGGGTCCTTATGATTCCTTTTATGGGGATGAGATCAAGCTGCAAATTGACTTGCTATGGTAATCGGCATATGTATGTACAGAAACGTGCAAGAGTCTTCGGCACATGTAAAGAAATGCGTAGACCAAAAATGGCTTAAAAATATGAAAAAATGTTTCAGCATTAAAAATACTATAAACGGCAGTAAGCCATAATAAATGAAACGCTGTCAATATTTGGTGTGAGATGACCCTTTGCTTTAAAAAAAAAAAAAAAAAAAAAGCGGTCTGAGGTACAATGAGTGCTGTTTTTTATAAGGAAATGAGCTGTAGGATTTACTGAGCTTCTTGCAGAACCAGACACAGTTCTTTTGGACACTTTGACTGTCATACTTGCTTCTTAATTTTGCACCAAAACCCAGTAGCCTTCATTTGTTTTTTAATTTGAAAAGTGGTCTCTTATGTAATCTGTTGCTCAGGGACAAACTTTTTTTTTTTTTTTGTAGCATTTAATTTTGTGCTTGAAAACGAACGTTTTGGAACTCCTCAAATGATTTTGTACTGACTTGATAATGTACTGTAGAAGTCATAAAATAGAAAGCTATAACAAAGTTAATATGAAAAAAAAATAGGGTGACTAAGACTTTTACACAGTTGTGTGTATGTGTATATCTCCTGAATGGCTAGTGTTTTTTTTGTTTTTTTTTTTTTAAAAAAAAGCACAGCACAGAAAATAAGTATAGCTTGGTATTTTACATGTCCCCTCTCCCCAGCAGTAGATGGCCTGGCATACAGCGCGCTACTGAAGAACGAGCTGCTGGGAGCCGGCATCGAGAAAGTGCAGGACCCTCAGGCGGAGGACAGGCGGCTGCAACCCTCTACACTTGAGAAGACAAGTCTGTTTAGTGTAAGTGCCAAAAGGATAATGTCTACTGCTGCATTCAGCTAGGGTGCAAAAGTCTGAATTTACGACTTCAGACCAGGGGGAGAAAATAAGGAAAGAAAACACTGAATTCCTAGGTGGAAAGGTATTCTCAACTATGAGTTTGAGTTTAGTGTATGATACCAGCTCAGCATGGTCGCTCACACTCAAGCTGTCAAGTAAAGCATAAAACATGACTGGGCATGCTGTTCGAGGAAAATAATCAATGCTGCACTGCTTGATTTATTTTTCAGCACCTCCTGAAGTGTTTTATTCCTCTTATACCACAGCAATTTGTCAACAATTACAATAATTGTTATACTCCCGCTCCGAAGGGGGGTGGTATACTGGTTTACCTCTGTCCGTCCGTATTTCCATCTATCTGAAACGCCCTTTTTCTCAGCAACCACAAATCATAGCCACTTGGTCCCAAACTTCAGCGTGGGGTTCTATACCGTTTTCAGGTCTGTCGCACATCGACTTCCTGTTTACCGACTGAATGTATTTACGAAACATATAGGGTGAATTTTGACACTGTTTCAAAATGACAGTTTACCAGGATGCTATTTGAAATCCCTGGGGAGAACACTGCTCTGTTATTTGTTGAAGTCAACATTAAGTGTCCCATTCCTTCTTTTGCTTGCATTCTGATGAGAGCGGGGGGATACGTAAGTGAGCAGTAGCTCACAGTTGATCTTGTTAATTTCTTATTAAAGAACGTCATAGTGTTTATTCATTCATAGTTACCTCGTCCAGGACGGAAACCGGCTGGACCAATCTTCATGGAACTTTCAGGATAGATGGGCATTGGTCTGAAATGGAACCTCGATTTTTGGGAGTCATCCGGCCAAAGTCAAGGTCACGGTGACCAGAAAGGTGGTGTAAAAAAAGCTCTGAGCTCAGACTGCAGGACTGCTGCCTTGGAAAGACTCCGCCCACAAATGCGCTGATTGGATCACTACCTGCTTCATTTGCATGTGCTATTGTCATTTGGATGGTTTCCTGATTCATTTACATACCCAAAGGAAGGGGGTTTGGCCCTGCCCACTTTTAAACCCCATTGATGATGACTTCCCCGCTCTGATTTATTATTATTATTATTATTATTATTATTATTAATTAATTAATGAACTAGACTAGCTTGTTAGTTCACGAGCTTTAGGTGCTTGGACAGAGCTAACAGAAGACCATTTCTCAGGGAGGCGTCCATGTTTTTTCCCCCACATTATAAATCAAATGTGCAAAGGTGGGAAATGGTGAGCTCCAACTTCAAACTTGTGTATTAAGTCAAATGTAAATACTTATATTCACACACCACACACATGAGCTGCCTAGTTGATCCACCTTGAGATTTGAAGGACATGAGGGGGAGTTGTAGAATGGCCTTGAGTGTGTAGGTAATCTACTGCCTGCGTGTTTTCTCTTCTTCGAGAAGCTTTTGTAGCTTAGCATGTTTGTTGCTTCATTACTAGATTATATTTTTATGTCTAGAAATGTGTAGAATGTCTGCTTCTGGTCTACACGTTTTATAATTTCATTATTGTCTGTGATGAATGTAACGAACTCGTGTATGATATATTGATTTCGAGTTGTCTTTGTGTTGTAGTATTCACTACGTGCCAAGCGCCCACTCCCTGATGATGGAAACAGTGTCTCTCCTTACTCCCTCTCACTTGTCAGCAGTAACAGGTAAGAATCCTTGGATCCTTCAGAACCTTTCGGAATAAGAATAGTTCAGCCAAATGGGAATATACACATTGAATCAATTGTAGGAAGAGGAACTCGGGTTTGGGCAGAAAAAATGACCGAAATGTAGAGTTATTAGTGACATGCTAAACTGAGTCACAGGGCAGAGCTGTCGAACTGTAGATAGCTGGACCAATGAAAGAAAAACAAAAAAACCCCACAGTGCAATAAATAACTTATTCATATACAATTCCAAAAAAGTCGGGACACTGGTTAAAACATAAATAAAAACAGAATGTGAAGATTTTGCAAATTGTGGAAACCGTATATTTAATTGAAACCAGTACAAAGACAACATATCAAATGCTGAAACTGAGCAATATGCTGCCATCCAGACAATCTTTTTCAGGGAAGGCCTTCCTTCTTTCAGCAAAACAATGGCAAACTGCTTTCTGCACATATTAAACCTGCATGGCTCCATAGTAAGAGTCCAGGTGCTAAACTGACCTGCCTGCAGTCCAGACCTGTCTCCCATTTGGCGCATTATGAAGCGCAAAATACGACAAAGGAGACCCCGAACTGTTGAGCAGCTGAAATTGTATCTCGGGCAAGAATGGGACAACACTTCTCTTTCAAAACTATAGCAGTTGGTCTCCTCAGTTCCCAAATGTTCAGTGTCGTTAAAAGTAGAAGTGATGTAACACGGTGATAAACATGCCCCTGTCCCAACTTTTTTGAAACATGTTGCTGACATCAAATTCCAAATGAGCACATTTTTCGGAACACAATAAAATTTCAGTTTCAACATTGATATGTTGTCTTTGTAATATTTTCAATGAAGTATAGGATTTCCATGAGCAGCAAATGATTGCATTCTGTTTTTATTGACTTGACACAACGTCCTTAATTTTTTTGGAATTGGGGTTGTATTTCTGACCAATAAATGAAAGGCTTGTAGGCCTAGATGCCCCTCATCTGATGGTTTTCTGGTTTAATTATGTGCAGTCTGAAAGTACACCAAACCAAAAGTATCTGTTTCAATCAAAGTGGACTAATCTGTGTGAGGTCTTTGGTTTTTTTTTTTAAATATAAATATGAGAGCCCATCGTATCCAGCATTTTTTTTTTTTTTTTTTTTTTTTTTTTTTTTTTTGG
>JAPEKL010000016.1:28685400-28696091 GCA_028877455.1 Bagre pinnimaculatus
GAGAACAGTTAGCCAAAGTACAGTGTAGAGATCAGCTGGCTAAACTACACTGTTGAGAACAGTCAGGTAAACTACAGCGTAGAGAATAGTCAGGTAAACTACAGTGTCGAACAGTCAGGTAACCTACAGTGTAGAGAACAGTCAGGTAAACTACAGTGTCGAGAACAGTTAGGTAAACTACAGTGTCGAGAACAGTCAGGTAAAGTACAGTGTCGAGAACAGTTAGGTAAACTACAGTGTCGAACATCTGGCTAAATTACAGTGTTGAGAACAGTTAGCTAAACTACAGTGTAGAGATCAGCTGGCTAAACTACAGTGTCGAGAACAGTTAGGTAAACTACAATGTAGAGAACAGCTGGCTAAACTACGGTGTCAAGAACAGTTAGCTAAACTACAGTGTAGAGATCAGCTGGCTAAACTACAGTGTTGAGAACAGCTAGCTAAACTACAGTGTACAGAACAGTTAGGTAAACTACTGTGTAGAGAACAGCTAACTAAACTACAGTTTAGAAAACAGCTAAAGTACAGTTTAGAGAACAGTTGGGTAAACTACAGTGTCATGAACAGTTAGGTAAACTACAGTGTAGAGAACAGGTAAATAAACTACATTGTAGGGAACTGCGAGCTAAACTACAGTTTAGAGAACAGTTGGGTAAACTACTGTGTAGAGAACAGCTAGCTAAACTACAGTGTCAAGAACAGCTAGCTAAACTACAGTGTCAAGAACAGCTGGCTAAACTACAGTGTCGAGAACAGTCAGGTAAACTACAGTGTAGAGATCAGCTAGGTAAACTACTGTGTAGAGAACAGTTAGCTAAACCACAGTGTAGAGAACAGTCAGATAAACTACATTGTAGAAATCAGCTAGCTAAACTACACTGTAGAGAGCAGCTAGCTAAACTACTGTGTAGAGAACAGTTAGCTTAACTACAATGTAGCGGTCAGCTGGCTAAACTACAGTGTAGAGAACAGTTAGCTAAACTACATCGTACAGAACAGTTAGGTAAACTACAGTGTAGAAATCAACTGGCTAAACTACAGTGTAGAAAGCAGTTAGATAAACTACAGTGTCGAGAACAGCCGTCTTAACTTGGCTTCAAATTGCTATTATTCATTCACAGAAACATCGTAGGTGTTGATGTGGTAAGGACAGTGGTGAAGAGAATTGAGTTGCATTATATAAATCAGCATGCCTCAGACATTCTGTAGCTGGCGAGAGGAAATGATGAAGTGTGTTAGTATAGAGTAATATGGTATAGCTTTACGCAAAGCCAACTCATTGATTGATTAGTTGTTTCACCTTGTTTGAGTCAATGTAATTATTATAGTATGAATTATTTTTAAGAAGTCCATTTGAACAAACCCTTTCAGCGCACTGGCTTGCAGTCCATGGGTGACTGTTATCTAACAGTGAAGGTGGTCGACAACCCCCGTAATTTGACGTGTTGATCTCTTCATGATGCGAGCCTCTGGGTGTGACAGCAGCGAGGAGTATTCAGAAACGTGTCATCACTGCGAGCGATCGGCTCTTGAAAAGCACCTTGAGCATGCATTATGAAATCAGATTAGTATGCATTCAGCAGGATTTACATATCAATAGGGATTAACCAGTGATAAAATACAGTTTGATAAAAGTTAAATCTTCATTAGAATATCTATATTTTCATCAGTCCTTTGTTCGTTCTTCAGTCTTCTGTGAGATGACTTCATGATTTCTCAGCTCCACAGTCGTGTATAATTCAGGTCTGGTGATGAGTGTTCCTTTTTGTGGAGCATGCTCATTGTTTCTTAGTTGCTTCTTTTTTTTGGAAGGGAACAGGTTTTAAATTCTGGTTTCGTGCAGTCCTCACAGTATTAAACTATATGAGATCTCTGTTGAATTCTCAGTTCCGATTGTTCGGTGCAGAAAGTGTGTTGATTAATTTTATAGCACAGCACGCTTCAGATCGTTAGGCGTTCCAGTGGCAAGGCAAATCCCAATTTTATATCAATGAGTCTCTTATAAAATGTAAAAAATGTTATTGTTTCTATGGTAACAACTCATACACAGGGACTAGTATGGCTAAACCGAATACCAAAAGAGTAAAAAAAAAATTTTTTTAAATTGTTATTTAACAAGCGCAGACGTAAGCAGTGACGATCCTTTTTTAACTTTAGAAGAGGATAAAGAGAGGCTGGTGAAGGAACAACTTGGTTCCTGATAACACAACGTTCCACAGTATTAAATAAAACTGTAAATGGATAAAAAGTACAAAGTGTAGTTCGTTAATAAATAAGAAACAATTGTATTGGGTGACATCACACCATCCCATCATCGATCATTTCCTATAACAGCGCAATACATTGTGTTTCACTCCATTATGTTTCATTCCAGCTCTCTGATTTGAATCAGACATTACCGTGGTTTAGAGCGATGCGCAGAAGCAGACGCAGCCTACCCGTGCGCTTGATAATCGTTCTATGGGGAGTGTAAGACGTTTAAAAAAGGATGTGATGCACGCTGTGTGTCTGTAACCTTTGAGCCAGATGAAAGTGTATTGTTAGATCGGTGGTGTTTTTAAAGGTTGGTTTCAACTGCTTGAGCTGGATGTTGCCCTTCTTATACACATCTCCTATTTCTCTGCCAGTCATGACATGTAATGCCAAGACAGTAATTGGTATTGACTATTGAGGCAACTATTATTAATATTGAAAGGAATAAATATGACATCACACGGAACAATGTTCAGTAGGTTTGAAAAAAAGATTTTAATTATCATTTGATAATTAAAGAAAATGCACAAATGCACAAATTTGTACAACCGTCCCACTCCATCTCAGATCACTGTTGAGAAAACATCTTTGTGATGAGGACAGATCTGTCAGGCCAGAGACACCGAGCCATTTGGATGCGGTGCAGACAGTCTCCCACCGTCTCCTCCAGCTGTCTGGAAAATGGCCACCCTTTGGCCTTAAACCCGGCTCTTGTTTGAAAGCGAGTGCTTTATTGCCGCACTTATGGGGGCTGTAAAATTATAAGCCAATAACCCGTGCTTGTTCTCAACACAGAGCTCAATGACAGCGAGGTCGAGAATTCTGTTTTAATGCATCTGATTTACAAGGCCAAATCGCGTTCAGCCTAAAGAGTTCAAATAGCAGACGGCAGCGCTATTATCATATGAGTACTTTAATAATTATAATAAATAAATAAACATTGATTCAGATGTTTTCCTGATCCATAAGCGGATATTTGTCATGTCTAGACGGCTGGCTCGTAACACACATTCTCTTTATTATGAACAGTTTAAAAAGGCATTTGAAGCAGATTTGCTAAAGACTAGCATAGATATGTGTTTTTCTTAATTGTGCGTGTGTGCACACATCAGTATGCTCTGAAGATATGGTCACACCATAAGCCTATATTCAAACGCAGTTCTTTGGAATGTTTTCTTCTTGCTTGCTGCATTTGCGCAACTGAATTGGAAACTGTGTGTGGATTGAATGCTGCATGCTGTGAATGCTGCTTGCTTTTGGCGCAGTGCTGTGAGCTCTGTCGGAATATGCCTCCGCTGATGATTCATAGCTGTGCATGCACTCCTATTCTTTATGATCACCCGTCTTTAATCAAGGCAATGACTGTTTTAGGCTTAACATTTGTTTTATGTCGTAGTTTGTTGTCCAATTCTGGGTATCCTCCAACGCATGCAAAAAAAAAAAAAAAAAGTGTCTAAAAACTGCAATGTATTCATGATTGTGAGCGTTTGAATAATCTATGAACTGTAGCATTCATAATGAGATACGGTTCAGCAAAACGGCCGAAATGCTTCATAGTTGACAGCCGCATCTACATTTACATCCCCACCACCGCACTGGAGCTACTTCATGAGCGTCATTTGTAACCGACATTCCCTCTTTTTAAATCTCTAATCTCCATAAAGCTGGTGACCTGATTACCTAGCAGGATAACCTGAGCTGTATAGCTTAACCTGAACCTGATATATTGTGTTCCTCACTAGTCTTATGGGCTTATATTCTCCCCGAGGCCAAAGCTGCCATTTAAAACATGATCCTGAGCAGTGAATCCCCCGTAAGCCACGAAATCAAATACGTGCTTTGCTCAGAGACCTGGCTCGACTCTCGCAACACCTACTCCTACGAAACAAGAACCAGGGCTTGAAAAGTTAATGTTGTTTCTTTGTAGGATGTGTACACGAAACACAGCAGGGGTGGCTCGAAGTGGCACTTCTTGAGGTTTAATTGCTTTTTATGAAATATCTTAAGGCAAAAGCTTGTCATGTAATTGCACTGGAACAATTATATTGAATGGTGGTGGAATTGTTAAATAAGGTCTTATTATTTAACACATATAATTAGAGACGATTTCTTGAATATGGTAATACACTTTGCGGCCACTTGAATAAGAAGACCAGTCCACCTACGTATTTATGCAATTATCTAATCAGCCATTAGTGTGGAAGCTGTGCAGTGCATAAAATCCTGCAGATACAGATTTAGTTAGTATTCAAAAGCTGCTGATCTCCTGGGTTTTCATACACAACAGTCTCACACACAACAGAGTGGTGCGAAAAACAAAAAACATCCTGCGAGTGGCAGTTCTGCAAGCAGAAATGCTTTATAAATGAAGGAGATTAGATGCCAAACTGGTTTGTGCTGACATGAAGTCGACAGTAGCTCTATTTTTTTCTATCTTTAATCAAGAGCATGGGCTTTCGATTTCATGTTCAGATTTTGCAATGTTTTCCTTCAAAACATGCCCAAATTTGCTCTCGTGAATGTTCTGTTCACAAATTTGAGCTGTCTCTCTCTCGGATTTTGGTGAAACAACTCTATCAAAGTTCACCAACCAGTTAAATGCAAGGTATGATGTTGACCAATTAAATCATTACTGTTTTATGTCGTAGGATGTGTTCACTTTACTTATAGGCGGGTTACTGTTGAACCTGGTTCAATACAATGGGAAGCCATTGTGCTATAAAGTAGCATTTCTCAACCACTGGGCAGGCTGCGAAGCACCATCTAGTGGGCCGCAATTTTTTTTCAAGTTGGAAGCTAAATACTAAATAGTTCAGGATGTCATAGTGTCCCAAATCCAGTAGCTAGTTTGCCATACACTTTTCAAATGGAATAAATACATTTGTGGGTAAACTAAGAAGAACAAGCCTTTATTTTCATCACATTCCTCCTTTGCATTTAACCCGCGCATACGCGCGCACACACACACATACGCAGAGAGAAAGAGAGAGAGAGCATACACACACAGAGAGACAGAGTGCATGTGGAGAATAAATAAATACGTTTGTGGGTAAATTATATGGCTCTGTGATGCCTGCCGGAAGAGAAGAGCAGGGAGGATTGAGAATTGAGCGGCTATGGTTTGTTTACACCCTATACTAAAACTTGTAGCGTCCTAACAACCTTCTCAAAGACGCGTAAACCCCCCCCAGAAACTCCTGTTTACCCGGGCAAAAACGATACAGGATTTATCTTTTCCTGTCCTGATTCCCAGATTTTTTAACCCAGACACCCACAAAAAATTGTACACCTCCATGCTCTTCCAGATTTTCATCTGTGTGTCCATGTAGAACAATGTCTGCAGCTTCAGGTACTTTGAGATGTCAGAGAACTCAACGGATGGATAATTTTCCAACTTATAATGAATGAATGAATGACTTTATTTAAACACGATAAGTTGATCAGCAGAGCTGGTGGGGTCATGCATATACAGTTACAAATAATTACAAATACAAAAGACTAAAAATATACACAAACTTAAAAAACCCAAACCTTAAAATCTTTAATCCCTTTTGACTGAGAATGGCCTGCATGCATGGTTTGGCTTCTGGCACATCCATACAGTTTTAAATATAATACCTACATTTAAAAAAATGTTTTTATTGCATTTATTTAATTCCTGGGCTCCCATCTGTAACAGGGAGTGATGTTGCATCCCATTAATACACTTTACAATAGACTATTAGATTCTAATAGAATAGATGAGACAAAATAATTGGGTGTCTTTTTTTAAATAGATGAGACAAAATAATTGGGGATCTTTTTTAATGGGCCGCGACTCGTTACAAGTATGAATAGGTGGGCCTAAAGCAGAAAAGGTTGAGAACCCCTGCTATAAAGCTACTATATGTAGCTAGTGTAGTAAAATAAGGGCACTGGTATATGTATAAATTCCAAAATTCTAACAAAAAAACGGGAATGAGGAGTGGATGAACCCTGTTAAATACCATAGTAACTGCCCGTAAGTTAAGCAAATGCACTCAAGGATGCAGTGACGATTTCCTTGGTCAAAGTCATACCTTGTGTTCTACTGTTTTTGGTGAATTTTGACTGGGTTGTTTCACCAAAATCTGAGAGAGAGAGCAGAAATCTGTAAGCACAGAGATGTCCACAAGCATCAGCGACCGGCATTTTTCTCCGCTTACACAGACGGTCTGCGCCGGCACAGGGAAACCCCCCCCCCAAAAAAAAAAAAACCAAACAAACTTGGCTTTCAGTATTCAAGCGATTTATATCGTCTGCGCTGCCCATCAGCTTAGATCAGCTCAGTTCAGTTCAACTCCTCAGCGACCTCGATCGGACATGAAATGCAAATACCACTGCCCATAATTTGCTGCAAATCCAATTATTCCATCACGAAATTGTCTTCGATTCAGATCTAAGATGACCAGAAGTGATGCCATATTTGTTGATCGATTCTCACGCTCTGATTGGCTGAGCCGGACCGTGTGACCAGGCCATAGCATATGTAGTTATGTTACAGAGCCAGGCAGCATACTAGAGAGGGGAACTGGGAAAGCCAAGCACATTCACATCTGGAGGGAAATTTCATACAGATTTTGCAAGTATTTTACAGGGAAATGGTTAGTAATTTATTAGCTGAGAATTCACCAGAAGGCATGTAAATTTCAAAATTTTCTGGGGGGTGTGGCATGCCCCCAGGACCCCTCTCCCCAACATTAACTTCGCCACCTTAAATTCCAGAGCCACCTACTTTTTTTTTTTTTTTTTAGCCGGCTACTTCAGATTTTCTGGAGAACCCCGGAGCAGAATATTCACCAGAGCAAATTCGGGCAGGTTTTGAGGGAAAACATTGTAAAATCTGGATGTGAAATGATAAACACTACTCTCAAATTGAAAGATCGGAGTCTTGATTAAAGACAGGGAAAAAATCCTCCATATAACTCAATCACTCTTTACAACCGTGGTGAGCAGAAAAGCATCTCCGAAAGCACAAAAAGTTTGAACCTTGAGGTAGATGGGCTACAACAGCCAAAGACCACTTCAGGTTTCAGTCCTGTCAGCCAGGAAGAAGAATCTGAGGCTACAGCGGGCGCAGGCTTGCTAAAATCGGACAGCTGAAAATTGGAAAAAGACGTGACATTTTTCCAATTTTCAAGTTGAGATTACATTTTGCCTCATTCCGATGTTTGATGTGAACGTGAACTCAAGCTCTTGACCTGTATCTGCATGATTGTATGTATTATGCTGGTGCCACATGATGACCAAGCAGCTGTACAGACATTCGTCTGAAAGTGACTGGTGGGTTTTTGCGATTACGTCCATCAATTTTAGTCCAGAATAGCTCCTAGTGGTATGCCCTAGTTCTTGCTTCCTACTTCCTCCTTTTTTTTTTCTATCAGCTTTTGTTGCTCCATACCTCCCCTCCTTTCTCACGAGTCTCTCCATGTTTGCTTTCTGTCCCCTGTTCCATGAGTTTGGGTTACGGAACCTTTAGATGCTTGATATGCTCCAAATAAATCTGACACTTACATGGACGTTTCATCGATGCACTAAACAGCATCAAATGCTTAGAACGTGTCTTGGCATACCTTCTTCTTCATTACTCTTTCTCTTCTCTCGAGCGCACTCTCTCACTCTTTCCTACTTCTGAATATCCGTCTCCTTTCACCGCATTCCATCTTTCTTCCCCGCGTGAGGAATTGGCACATAGTACATTACCAACTTTCAGTTTTTTTACTCTCTTTCTTTTGTTCTTTCGTCACGTATTTATTTAATATGGCTATGTATGTATTTATTTATTTGTTTGTTTACTTACTTATTCAGACTGAACTAGATCTGCCAGGAGAACGTAGAGGCAGATTTCTTTTTGAATAGCTTTGACAGCAGGAGCTTTGTGGTGTGTTTGCATTTCGTGTCTAACGCACACAGCGCACAAGACAAAGTGTAATATACATAAGCAGAATGTTACTTAAAATATAAAGAACTTAGGAATGTAAAAGGTCTCGTTATTTTCCTGGAGCTAATTTACAGTACTGTGCAAACGTCTTCAGCACGCTATCGAGTCAGTACAAAAACATTTTAGAGTCCAAACGTTCGTTTTCCAGCACAAAATTAAACGTTACAGAAAAAACAGTTTGCACCTGAGCAGCATATTACATACTGTAAGAGAGCACTTTTCAGATTAAAAAAGAAAACATAATGAAGGCTGCTGGGTTTTGGTGCAAAATTAAGAAGCGAGTGTGACCATCAAAGTGTCCAGAAGAACTGGGGCTGGTTCTGTAAGACAATCAGTAAAACCTACAGCTCATTTCCTTATAAAACTGCACTAATTGTACCTCAGACTACTATTTTTTTTTTTAAAGCAAAGGGTCGTCTCACACCAAATATTGACTTTGGCTGTGTCCGAAATCACTCACTACTCACTATATAGTGGACTATATAGTGAGTTCGCCATTTTGTAGTGCTGTCCAAATGTATAGTGAGAATTATTACACCCTATATAGTGGACTCATAGTATCCCACAATGCACCATGAAAAGTAGTGTACAACCGATGGTCACTAACCAAGCAATATATACCATCATGCATTGCGGTCGCGCAGAAAGAAAAAAAAAAGTGTGTTGGGGTGAATGAACAGAGGAAGAAGCACATTATAAACAGACATTCAAGTACAATTAAAAATAGTAAGAGAATAGAAAATAAGCTAAAATAAAATAAGATCGATAAAATACAAGAATAAAAGTGACAGTGCAGAGCAAGGAATTAATCAAAAGCCTCAAATTTGATTGAATAAAAGGCAGCGGCAAAGAAGAAAGTATTCAGCCTTGATTTAAAAGAACTGAAAGATGCAGCACAAACAAAGTACTTTGTATTTATTAATGTGGGAAATACACTCAGTATAATATGCATTTATCACAAAAATGCACGCATGCATTTGTTATTTTGAAAACCCACCAGCTGATTGATCTGGCACGTTTTAATTGTGCGACAGTAATGACATAAATAACGGCGCAGCGGAGTAGTGTCCGAAAGTGTTTTTTTTTTTCATTTTACCAATGAGCTCACTATATAGTCCTCTATATAGTAATTCCCTAGATAGTGAGTAGGGAGAAGTGAATGAGTGAGTGATTTCGGACACAGGGTTTGTTTCATTTATTATGGCTTTATGGTATTTTTTTAATGTTGAAACATTTCATTTCATTATTTTTAAGCCATTTATGGTCTCCAGCATTTCTTTACATACGCCTAAGACTTTTGCACAGTACTGTATGTTAAGCTCAAGTTTGAAGTGAGTTTTCATAGGTTTACCGACATATTTTTTCAAATCAAACTGATTCATGTAAATAAATAACTGTTTTAGACTATAACCTTAGTTGTTTTGATGAAAAATATTGAGAGCTTAGTGGTCAGAATTAAATTTAAAAAACCCGGAAGTCAGAAACGCGAGTGTCAATTTCAATTCAGTTAATGTGAATTGTTTATTGAATGTGGCTCACACACTTTTTTCGAGGTTTGCCTTGAAAGCTGTGAATATTAATCGAAATAGTCATTTATATTCTTTCATATAAACACTAGTAGGCCTTACTTAGAAATACAAAGGCCTACAGAGCACAAAGAGGGGATTAGAAATAATCTTTGATTGCGTTTTTATTTTGAGAGAATGTTAGATGTGAGACGTTCAGTGCTTATTTATGCATATTTTATAATTAACATTGATTTCTCCTTCTTTGTGATGTATAAATGAGAGTCAAGATCAGCTTTATGTTGCACAAATAAAGCCATTTGGTGAAACTTTGAAGAAGAGAGTGTACCGAGTTAACGGTTTTCCCTAATTAGCATAATTTATATTAATTAAATACTAATTTGCATGATTTGTCTTGAGTAATTTTTCAAACTTTGTATTCAGTATACAACCATCTATGTGCCCGCCAATTTCCGTGTAAATATGTTGAAAATAGAAAAGTTATTAAGAAAAAAAACTTTTGATCTCATTGGTTAATGAGGCCCATTTTGGACCATGTGATCCTCATACAGAATATTATGTCAGTTTTCGAAAAATTAAGCTGCTTTTTCTGAATTAAACGATACAATTACCTAATTGTTAAACAGAAAGTGTAAATGTAACAGCAATAGTATAATGATGGAAAAAAAAGAACTGTGCAGTGAAAAACAAGTGAATAATAATATTGAAAGCACTAAGATACTAATAGTAATTATACAGATAAAGTTAAACTAGATTACTAATTATTATTATTATTATTATTATTATTCTGGTTGTTGTTGTTGTTGTTATTCACGCCTGTTACAATATAGGCTAGTTGTTAAATACAACCCCGATTCCAAAAAAGTTGAGACAAATTACAAATTGTCAATAAAAACAGAATGCAATAATTTACAAATCTCAAAAACTGATATTGTATTCACAATAGAACATAG
>JAPEKL010000016.1:30135514-30151277 GCA_028877455.1 Bagre pinnimaculatus
GGTTCTTTCCTCTGGCCCAGCAAAGAGCTGGTGCTAGCCTGGAACTGGTTTTTCTGGCCCCAGAGCCAGTTCTTTGTTAGCGGAAACAGAAAACCCGGTTCCAAACTAAGCACTGACCCTGAACCAGCCCTGGAACTGATTTGGTGGAAAAGGGGCACCAGAGAGGCTGAAACTTTTGTTTATGGCCTCTGGGGTGGAGCGACAGCTTATGACTTGTTCACAAGGGGTTTGAGACATTGTTCTGGATGCCCATGGCCCATCAACCTGCAGCATATTGGTCATTCTAAAATTTGGGATACGTTTTGCATCTCTGAGATAAACCTTTTATTTTCCACAAAATAAATCTTTTATTGAATCAGTTTTGAACAATAATGCAAATTATGACACACCTTCACCAGTAACAGTGCTTGATGTCCATTTTAGACCCAGTTTATCCATAAAACATTAATTAAATGATTCCCACCCCCCACATTATTGGTTGTCTTTGACTGATTCATATATTCAACTTGAAAAATCATGAAGTGATTTCAGTCTAATAATCTGTGTTTTTCTGGGGCTTATTCTATTAACTTTTATAAAATCAGTTGCATAGAAAGTCCGTTTCTTTCACATATTAGGTGAAATTCGTCCCAATGTTCTTGTCAACTCTATTACAAAATCACATAAAATCCACAAAGACTTTTTAATAATATGCATGACACCTGCACCAAAAGCTGTCACTTCCTCTGGTGGGAAACTTCAGAAAGGCAGTGCGATATGTTTCTTCTCTCATTAATTTGAACAGAATGTTGAGGATACACCAACAGTAATTATTCATCAAATCTGTTACTGTGATATTGGAGTGAATCTCTCACTCCTTTTTAATAATAATAATAATATGATTAAAATTCTGTTTTTATACATACCATGTGGTAGCTAGTTTGGGATTGGTTGGCATGTGGAGTTAAGAGACAAAATTTGGGAAAATGTCATCTTTTATCAATTCTGTTAATGGATTGCCCAGTTTAACGATAAGAGATGACGACAGTCAACACTTGAAATGTACCCGCAATTACAGAATGGGCCATATACAACAGGTGGAAGCTTGCATTTATTTATTTATTTATTTATTTATTGATTGATTGATTGATTGATTGATTTTTTGTATTTTTTTTCTGCAGAGTTTTTCAGATTGGTTTTTGGACTCTGTCTTGTTCTGTGTCTCAAGTGCTTGAATATCTTCAAAGCTTGTTGGATGCTGGCAGGTCTGTGGCTACAATAAAGGTTTGTGGCAGCTATTGTGGCCCATAATGACTTGGTAGATGGGATGTCTTTGGGTGCTCACAGGCTGATTACAGCCTTGGGGTGCTTTTTGTCTCCGCCCACCAAACAGTGTGAGAAGTCCACAATGGGATTTGCTCCTTGTGTTGAACAGCCTATGTGAAGCTCCTTTTGACCCAATGGAAACTTCTGACATTAAGTGGCTATCGTATATAAAACCGCCTTCTTGTTAGCCATAATGTCTGCCAAACGGATGAGTGAAATTCATGCCTAGTTGGTCAGTCCTCAGTGTATACATTGGGGCCCTGAGGATGGTCTTGTAACCTTATGGCCTAACCCTGGATTTCTATCTAAGGTTTGTCACCCCAGTTTATAAATAGGTCCTTTTCTTGGCCGCATTCAACCCAGCAACTGAACCTAATCATAGGGCCTTGTGTGCTGTCCGTACGTTACAGCAATATGTTTGTTACTTTGCCCCGACGGGCCTTGGACCAACTATTTGTTTGCTTTGGAGGGAAAAATAACGGCTCTGTTCTTTTTCCAAATGAAGGCTTTCCCAGAACCATAGAGACCATCTCTGGTGCTTACTAGCAGTGCAGGCAGGCAGGCAGCTCCTGCACCGTTGAAGTGGCACTCAGCTTGGGCTATAGCAGCTTCCTGGGCAGCATTGTGTGGTGCCCCCATCTGATATCTGTTCGGCTGCAACGTGGTTTTCTTCCAGCACGTTCACCAGGTTTTATAGTTTGAATGTGGCATCACTCCTTTTGACGCATGGGGCTGTGCTTCCAACTGTCTTGGCTGATTCTGAGCAAGTTTTCTCGTGACCTGGTTGGCATACATTTCCCACTAGTCTATCAAGTGCCTCTGGTGGTCTGTCAGGAGTGAAAAAGAAAGCTGGTTGCATGTGTAATCGTGGTTCTATGAAGAAGTAGAAGACTACCAGAGTCTCTGGTCACTCAGAAGGGCGAGAACGACCACTGAAAACGCAATGACCCGCATATCGGCATTTATATATTGTCTCACGGCGTCATGGTCACATGATGACAGAAATTTATGCATGTTTCTCGACCAATGCACGAGCGCATGAGGAATTCCACTCGTCTGTTGGCTGTCTCTGGCAGTCTTCCACTCCTCCAGAGTTATATACATAACCAGCGTTTCATGGCGTTGGAGCTGTTACTTCCACTTATGGTGAAGTTATATGCATTCCTGCAATTTTGTTATTGCATCCTCTGCTGTCGAAACAATGCAGTTACAGCTAGGAAAAGCTAAAATTATGCAGCCTGATCACGATTTTTTTATTTCGTCGATTTGAATCGGAAATTTGTATTGCAATATTGTGTGACGATAAATCATTATATGCCTACTCGTTCTTTTTTTTTTTTAAATAGTAACTGCTAATTCACAGGGTGAATTTTATTTAATCCAAATAGATGGATTAAAAATTGACAGTGAAGTTTATTGCAAGGAGATGTTTATTTAACAGTGCTTTGAAACAGTCTGAGATGGTTTATTAATTTATCCCCCCCCCCCCCCCCCCCAGGGTGGAGGTCTTTCCTGCTTCGATTGTAGGAGGAGCTGCATTCATGTGTTTTGGTTTTAGTAACTTTAAGGGATTTTTTTTTTTTGGGGGGGGGGGGGGAAGAGGAACGACTGTTTTATGGTACAAGTGATGGAACAGGGACTACCTTGTTTCGTGGATGTTCAACATTTTAATGTATCCATAAACTGATAAAATGTATGATGTATCCATTGTTCTTTTAATAAACATTGTTAGCAAGTTGCTGTGGAATAAATCACTGGATATGGATGGATTGTTATTGGGAAAATAATCAACTTTGCATCATGTTGGTTCATGTCACCATCACGTTGGTTTATTTTATTATAACGGAAAATCCTGTTTTGTGGTACGTTAGCTTGTTACAGAAACGGATAACATGTTTTTGTTTTTCTTCCTCTCCGATATCTGATCCAGCATATTCTGTTAATGTCAATTGAATACAGATATTGGATATCTGTCTCTAATGTTTAGCTCCGCAACATTTGAGTGTTTTGTTGACTTGATTTATATAATTTGTCTCTGACATCAGCCAACTCCAAGAGCTTTATTTACCTAAGGAGCATAATTTCCTAATGAGGACTTCTACGTTGTTCTCTCCTATGCAGGAGCTGGTTTAGAATGTCCCGTGTGTAAAGAAGACTACACCGAGGGAGAAAGTGTTAGACAACTTCCATGCAATCACCTCTTTCATAATGACTGTATAGTGCCCTGGCTCGAACAGGTATCTTGCTCATCTTTTTCCAGTTTCTATGCTGCTTTGCTTTCAGTTTCTTTGAAATACTATGGTTGTATTTGTTTCGATTTATTGCAGCATTTGCTCTCATTTAAGGCAGACAGTGTCCTAAGTATCCATCAGGATGATCATACAGAGGACGTTTTTGTGATGGCTGAGGCACCACATGTCCGACCAAAGATTTTTCATAGCAAAGCAGCCTTAAGGCAGTTAGCATGAAATTCATGGTTCAGAGTTTACAGGCATGTGGGCCACACAAAGCAAATCTCTGTGCAGGTCAGCTGTTTTGAAAATATAAGAAATGATGCATGAACACTTGATCACACAAGTATTTGTAGAAGGACCTCTAGCATTTTTAGTTTTTATAGATTCAAACTCTTCAGGGAAGGTGTATTTTTATTACAGTGGTGCTTGACAGTTTGTGAACTGTTTTTAGAATTTTTTTATTTTATTTTATATATATAAGTCTGCATAAATGTGGCCTAAAACATCAGATTTTCACACAAGTCCAAATAGTAGATAAAGAGAATCCAGTGAGACAAAATATTATACTTGGTCATTTATTTATTGATCCAGTCATACATATCTGAGTGGTAAGTGATTTTACACACCCCTTACAGTGTAGCTTAGACACATTATCAGTTATGTAACCTGGGGCCATTGGGTGTTTTGGGTCTTTCAACATGATCCACCCTCACCCAGGTGACCCAGCCAGGGGTGATCAGCCCCTGACTTGTGTCTAGATAGCTTTTGTGGTCTCCGCAGCATCAGTGATGTTCCTGATGGCTCTCTTTCTGTGCAGTACCCATATCCCCAACACCTTGAGGGCCCTGTAGAGCAACTGGCCAGCAAATCCTCGGCAGCTGACTTCAATGGAGTAACAATGGGTCTTCCGTCCCCTGCTTTGGCATTTGCTTGTAAGCTCCTTGTACTTGGCTGTCTTCCTCTCAAACGCCTCTCCCATTCAATCTTCCCAGGGCACAGTCAGTCCCAGCAGGACCACCTGCCTTGATTCTGACACAAGAACCATGTCGGGCCTAAGCATGGTCAAATCTATGGTGTCTGAGAATTTGAGCTGTCTCCCCAGGTTGTCCTTCAACTGTCAGTCCTGGGCTTTTGCTAGAAGCTCCCCTGTCAGGTTTGTATGCTGTTGTGGCTTCTCTCCAGCCTTGACAAAAACAATGGAGTGCTTTGTTGATTGAGATGAGGAAGTTTCCACCAGCTTGTGTGGGATTGACCCATATACGTTGGCAAGGTTGAGCCACAGAACTGTTGGGTCACTGTTGCCTTCCCTCGCCTCCCTGATCAGCTGAGTATGTGCTCCTATAGGATCACATACCCACATAGGATGCATTGAGCACTCCTATGTGCTCAATGCATCCTGGTACCTTCAGAATTCCACCTTTGTGTACAGAGGTGTCTGTGTGTTCCCCAGGAAGAATTCTGTGATGCGACGGGCAACAATATGAATATCTTCCCCCAACATGGAGGAGTGAGACGGTCCTAAACTGGTCAATGGTATTTGAGTTCTCCTCTTTAGGGATCCAGACACCCTCCACATGTTTCCACTGCTGTGCCACTTTTCCCCTCCTCCAGATGACCTTGATGGCCTTCTAAAATTGCTGCAGGAGTCTAGGGCACTTCTTATAAACATGAGGCACTCCATTTGGACCTGGTGCTGAGCCAGGCCTGGCTGCTTTGACAACCTCCTCAACCTCTTTCAGGGCTGGCTCCTTGAGATTGAATGCTGTGGTGGGTTCTGGAGAATGTCAGGACATCTGTCTGTGAACTGAATCTCAAGAGAAAGTGGGTCACGCAGCAAGGCAACAAAGTACACAAGTCGTTCCACCAAAGAATGTTTACAGAAGAAAAAAAGTCCATGTTTTGCAATGGCCAAGTCAAAGTCCTGATCTTAATCTTATAGAAATGTGTGAGCAGTTTATGTAAGGAAACCCACCAACATCCCAGAGCTGAAGCTGCTCTTTTCAGAGGAATGAGCTAAAATTCTTCCAAGCTGATTGGTCCTGCACATCAGCAGTTACCACAAACATTTAGTTGTGGTTATTGTTGCACAATGAGGTCACACCAGATACTGAAAACAAAGATTTGCATATTTTGCCACTCGCAGATCTGTAATATTAGAACGTCTTCATGAACAATTAAATGAACAAGTATAAGCTTTTATATTATATGTTTTGTTTAATTGGGTTCTCTTTATCCAGCTGCGTTTGTGTCTATACACAAACACTGGTACTTAAGTTTTTGAATCCTTATGTTTATTCAGAAATATATAAATATAAGGGTTCACGAACTTTTAAGCATCAGTGTTTTTGTGTATATGTACACACACCACGATATTAAAATGTAAAGCGTCTTTGTGATATATTTCGTGATCCCAACTTGTTGTGTGTCTTTCTCCACAGCATGACACATGTCCGGTGTGCAGGAAGAGCTTGAGCGGCCAGAACACAGCCACAGATCCTCCCGGCTTATCAGGAATGAACTTCTCACCTTCTTCATCATCATCGTCCTCTTCAAATTCCCCCAGTAACGAAAACGCTGCCAACAACTCCTAAAATACCCACAATCCCCTCACACACACATACATATAAAACCCCTCAGCATTTTATCTCAGTCAGAGAAGACGTGACCAGGTTTAATCTTGTTTAAACTCAAACCCCTCATAGGCCGTATGGAGTAAATTGTAACTTGCAAGCCCATTCCAACCCCCTTGGGTCAAAAACGCTTTGGTTTAAAATGTGCTTTTTGATGAATATTTAGTTCTGAAAAGTTCTCCACAAAACTGACTGCTAAATTTGAGTAATTTGGTATCAAAATCTGGTCTAAATATTCCAGCGCACATTGTTTTTACTATTGTGAGCCAATGAACGCATGAATACGCCTGGGTGCAGGCACCACGTGACGCAGTTTATTCAATCATATTCTACTGGTAGGTCAAAGGTTGATCAGCTGGGTAAACACAATACCACGGACCGGAGATTCTCCGATTAAATCCCAAGTGATTTGTGCACTTAGAATTCTATTATGGACGTGAACGCACAAATTATTACAGATGTGCGATGCGCAAAGATTGTGGAATGTTCAAAAAAGTGGATCACTCTTCACGGAAGAGATAAAAACATGGTGGGAAAGTTGGTAAGCCGAGGCCTATTGGAACGTTTATGTATTTGTGACAGAATTCCCTGAGGATGCAGCTCCGGTGATTGATGCAATGGCTCATTTTTAGACCATGTGACACATTTTCCTGATACCTTCGGAGAGCTTTTTGATGCAATTCTATGGTATTTCAAGAAGGAACAAGCTCTGTAGAGTAGATTTTGTTTGTGACGCACATCCACCTATGAGCATTAAGAATATACATAACTCAAGACATGCTCAAGGGGGGTTTGCAAGTTGTAAAGATGTATGAAAAGGAACAGAAAATGCCAAACCGGTGGAAACAGGTCCTGTCGGAGGGTACAAGCAAATAGGCACTTGTTGAATTCATTTAGAAGACCTGGATATCGTTAAAGCTAGCATACCGTGTTGGTCTAGTGATCATGGTGACTCGTGGCAAAATTTGCCATCATTTAACTTGGAAATGTGACATCTGTGAGGCAGCTGAGGGCAAAGATCTTTTCTATGATTACAAAGAGGCAGACACCAGACAACTTATGCTAGTACATCACATTCCAGCATCATAATTGGTCACCCAGATACAGATGTTGCTACCGTATCATTGGCCTTCACATTCTGGAAAGCTTTGCTGGTTGTATCTTCCTCATGACTGGAAAGTAGAGTACAGGTAGAAGCATAGACCTCACACAGATGCAAAGCAACCTGGGTGCAGGCTTTTTTTTTTTAGATGTCTTTTTGGACTGCATGCCTTCACACAATGTGACTCAACAAGTGCCTTTTATGGGAAGGGAAAGCACAGAGCACTGCAAGTTCTTCGAGATAACCCTCATTTCTTGAATGTGTTCACAAGTCTGGGGAATCAGTTTTGCTCTGATGACGACATCCTGAATTCACTGGAACAGGGAGTTTTTGTCTCTTGTATGGTCCAGCCCACAAAATAAATGATGTCTGATACAAGATTTATTTTTTGCTCAGCAAGGGAACAAAGCTTGGCTCCTCTGTCAAGATTCACTGATCCAACATTGCAAGTTACCAGGCTGCAGTGCGCAAGAGGGCTTTATAGCAGCAGACACTTGCGTCATCACCCACTGGACATGGTTGGGAAGTGGACAAAGGAGAGCTGACCATTGTATGGATTATCTGACCACCGGCTCCAGAAGCTCTTGTGCAATGTGAGAGCTGCAGTTGCAGGGAAAGAAAGGTGCACAAGGTCAACGTGCTTGCATTTCGGCAAGCACATCGACCTTGTGCGCAGTTCCTGCTTTCTTTGCCATGTACGGACATGCAGATGTGTGAACTGTGAATTCCTAGCCTGATGAGGATGATAATCGGTGATGATGATTATCCAGAAGACCTGTCTGATTGCAGTGAAACAGTGTCGAGCAGGTACTGTACATTTCATCTGAAGGTCTCAAGGAGACAATTGGATGGAAGCCTTGTTCAGTATTGGGTTGTTCTCAGAAAAGATTGTACAAGATGAACTGTCTTTTCCTGTTCAGTCATTTAAAGGGGAACTGAAGTAATTTTTAAGCTTGCTTTATTTCTTAATTAATGTTACTCAGTTACGTTTTCGGTTTTAGTCTAATTGCAATTAAATATTATACTTATCGGCCTGTTTGGTTTTTAGCCATGTTGAATTTAGTTCGTTTGGTCTGCGGCAGGCGTCGCTGATCTGTGCGATCTTCATGAGACTTGTGCGAGACTTCGAAACATGAAGAGTCAGCCAGGTGTCAGTGCCGCCATTTTGAAAACTGTTTTCCAAACAAAATCTTGCACAAAAAGAGTTTAAATGACGATTGCTGCCTACTTTTTTCAAACTTTCCTGATTGCTGTCAAAACAAACACAACTTCCAGCTTGATTGCGTCAGCATTCGAAAGGGGGTGCGCGCATCTTTGTGTCTGAAATTGCTCCCTACTCGCTATATAGGGCACTAGATAGTGGGGATGCCATTTTGTAGTGCTGTCCAAAACCTTAGGATTATTTACATCCTATATAGTGCACTTAAAGTATCCCACAATGCATCACGAAAAGTAGTGTACAATGATGGTCACTAACTAAAGCAATATATCCCATCATGCATTGCAGTCACGCTGAAAATCAAATTAAAAGTCTCAAATTTGATCTAATAAAAGGCAGCGGCAAAGAAGAAATTATTCAGCCTTGATTTAAAAAAACAAAACAAAACTGAAAGATGCAGGTACTTTGTATTGATTAATGTCGGAAATACGCTCAGTATTATCTGGATTTATTACAAAAACACATGCATGTATTTATTATTTTGAAAACCCACCAGCTGACTTATCTGGCACGTTTTAATTGTGCGACAGTAATGACGTAAATACCAACGTGACGGACTAGTGTCCGAAATTTTATTTTTTTCATTTTACCAATGAACTCATTATATTGTCCCTCCTATATAGTAATTCCCAATATAGGGAGTGGTGAACAAGTGTACAATTTCAGACACAGGGAACGTTGGTAATTTTTTATTTCCGCTCTACATTTTACTTCCATCCTACGATGTCTCATACAGGTCTCAACGAATCTTGTTTACAGCCATTGCTTTGACGTATGGACTGATATATGCTACGTAATATTTCAAACACTTATAACTTGCTACAGCAGTGACGACATAGCTATTAAAAATGTATTTCTATATTTAATAAAATGAGAAATAGAATTTTGATGATAAATTTGCCTTCGGTTCCCCTTTTAATAGGCGTGGACAACATTTTGTTTCAGTGGGCCTTGGTTTTGGAAAAATAAAAATATTTTCTAGTGCTAGCTGAAAATTATTATCCTCAATTATAAGGATTTTGATGGTTTTGTCATTTTCCTCTGTTCGGTACAAGTTCACTGAATTTTTTTTGAAGGGTCCTGGAGGATTTGTTATGCTGTTTGAAATGAACCATAGCATCAAATCACACAATTAACAATTTGACTAGTTTGCAAATTTGACGCTATTATTATTATTATTATTTTTTTTTTTGGAGAACTTTTGGTCTGGTGTTTGAAATCCATATGAGAAACCATGTATTCATTCTAATAGTAGACCCACGGGGGGTTGGAACGAAATTCATTTTCTGGGCACTTGTCGATTTACACCTTACGGCCCTTCACTCTAATCTTACTAATGCAGTCCTGAAGAGCCAGGAACGTTCTAGATTGTTCTAGTGCTCCAGTTCACTCTTGTCTGCCATTATTGAGAATAAAGTCAGGTCAGAATTGAAACCTGATTGTCTAGAATGCACCCTTTAAGACCAACGCATCATTATCTTCATCATTACCATTGTCATTATCATCTGACTCCCTCGAGCCAACGCCAAAGGACATGTCGAGAAACGGAGGAGAAAACACACATGCCACCATGTATTTGGGTTTTTTTTTTTTGAATAAACACAAGCAGTCCTGTACAAACATGGAGTTTAATTCAAAAAGTGACTGTGGGGTCAAATAAATGGAAAACAAGGGATGAACATCCTACGATGTATACAGAGCTCTTGTAGATACACACATGCGCCTTCACACACCATTCTCACACCCAGCCAATTACAGGATTTGTATGTCATTTTAATAGACTGTTATGTCTCTCATTTCCCTAAAGGGAAAACCTTCGACTAGAGCTCTTGTTGTTATTAAAATGATTTTAAAATTCCTATACATCACTGGCTAAGAGGTGTAGTCTGTGAATAGGCATTTAGTGATATTTATTGAGGGGGAAAATGAAAACAGATGAATGAAGAAAAAAAAAGACGTTTGGGTAAAGTATTTATTTGCACAATTTTATTTTCCCTCATGATTAGAACAATGAACATGAATGGTTGTGAATACAGCAGGTAGAAAAATCACTCAGTACATGTCATTTTTAAGAATGCTTGGAATGTTTATGTAGATTTTTAGGCTTTAATTTACATCCACACAACCTCAATTTTTCCTTTCGTTCTCAGACTAATATTACTTTTTTTTTTAAACCCTGTTCATGCCCCTTCACACACGCACACATGCAGTGATTCATTTCAGTGCAACTGTTTTAACTTATTCTAAGTTAAATGATTTTTTTTTTGTAAATCATAATAAACTAAAAGCAGAACGTACATCGTCGTCTTTGAGGACATGAGAATGTTCTTTTCATCAATCACACTTTGGTGTTTCTGTTGAAGGTTTTATGGCACCAAACCACTAAACAGGTTTTTTTTTTTTTTTTTTAATAAATATTAATTTTGCTCGATGCTGATTTCTTGCCCAAGTTCACTTACAGGACCATTCAGATGTTAGGTGTGTCCAAATTCAGTACTTTTTCTTCATTTTTATTATTTCTTACATTCTAGAACAATGCTGGAGGCATCAAAACTATGAAATAACACCTATGGAATTATGTAGTGGGTAACAAAGTGTTAAACAAAGCAAAATGGTTTATATTTTAGATTCTTCCAAGTAGACGCCTTTTGCTTTGATGACGCTTTGCACACACGTGGCTTTCTCTTAACCAGCTTCATGAGGTAGTCACCTGGAATGCTTTTCCAACAGTCTTGAAGGAGTTCCTATATACGTTGAGTACTTGTTGGCTGCTTTTCTTGCATTCTGCATTCCAATTCACCCCAAGCCATCTCATTTGGGTTTAGGTCAGGTCAGGTCACCTGATCCACTCCTTCATTCTCCTTCTTGATTAAATAGCCCTTACAGAAGAAGACTTTGTCATAAACACACTCAAGTATGGTGAAATTCATCCTCTGCATTTAACCCATCTGAAGCAGTGGGCAGTCATGCTACAGCCTTGCTCAAGGGCACTTCAGCCCAAGGCCGCCCCATATTAAGCTAACCGCATGTTTTTTGCACTGTGAGGGAAACCCATGCAGACACAGGGAGAACACACAAACTCCACACAGAAAGGCCCCTGTTGGCCGCTGGGCTCGAACCCAGAACCTTCTTGCTGTGAGGCGACAGTGCTAACCACTATGCTGCCCAACTCCACTGAGCCTGGAGTTGTATTTTGGGTCCTTGTCCTGTTGAAAAACAAATGGTCCCACTAAGTGTTAACCAGCTAGGATGGCATGTCTGTGCGGAATGCTGTGGTAGTGATGCTGGTTAAGTGTGCCTTCAATTTTGAATAAATTGCCGACAGTGTTATCAGCAAAGCATCCTCACACCCACCATCACACCACCTCCTTCATGCTTCATGGTGGGAACCACACATCCGTTCCCCTTTTCCCCCCATTGCACAAGGATACAGCAGTTGGAACCAAAAATTTCAAATTTGGCCTCATCAGACCGAAGTACAGATTTACACTGGTCTAATGTCCATTTCTTGTGTTTCTTAGCCCAAACAATTCTCTTCTTATTCTTCACCTCCCTCAGTAGTGGGTTCTTTGCAGCAATTCATCCATAAAGGCCTGACTCACACAGTCTTCTCCGAACAGTTGATGAGATGTGTCTGCAACTTGAACTCTGAAGCGTTCATGTCGGCTGTAATCTGAGGTGTTGTTCATTGATGATTTCTGAGGCTGGTAACTAATCAACTTATCCTCTGCAGCAGAGATCTGTCTCGATCTAATTTTCCTGGGACAGTCCTTTTATGAGAATCAGTTTCATCAGAGCATTCATTGGTTTTTTACAACTGCACTTGAAGATGCATTTAAAGTTCTTGGAATATTCTGGATTGACTGACCATGTCTGAAAGCAATGATAAACTGTCATTTCTCTTTACTTAGCTGAGTGTTTCTTGAAATAATACATATTACTACAGTTGTCAAAAAGGGCTATTTACTGTACCTTGACACAACACAGCTGATGGTTTCAAATGCATTAAGAAGGCAAGAAATTCCACTAATTAACTTTTACCAAAGCACACCTGTTAGCTGAAAAGCATTCCAGCTGACTGGATAAAAAAAAACATGGTGAAGAAAACACTTAATTTAGTATTTTACTTTCACTGGATGCTTGTTCTTGCGTGCTGTCTGCTACACAGCTGTGCAAGAAGCACTCGGCGTTATCAGTGCTCCTCTAGGTGCTCCTGCTTATGACCCATTTTTAGCTCTCATATCTTTGTGTTTGACGTCTTCAACTTCACCACACACGGGAATCTGAATGCACTACCAAGAACTCTTGTACAGTCAACTCCATGAGTATTTGGATAGTGGCACAATTTTTGTAATTTTGCCTCTGTGCACCGCTGCAATGCATTTGAAATGAAGCAATCAAGATGTGATTGAAGTTCACCAAATGCTGACTTTCCTCCTCTGAGATACTTCATCAGGCTTTTATTGTAGCCGCCTTCAGTTTTGTCTTCAGTTTGTGAAAAGCATGCTCAGTTGGGTTGACTGACTTGGCCATTTAAGAACATCCCATTTCTTTGCCTTAAGAAGCTCTTGGGTTGCTTTCACAGTATGTTTTTTGGCTCATTATCCATGTGTACTGTGAAACACCATATCAGTTCTGCAGCATTTGACTGAATCTGAGCAGAATGTATAGCTCTGTACACTTCAGAATTCACTCTTCTACCTCTATCAGCAATCACATCATTGGTAAACACTTGTGGCCCAGTTCCACTGGCAGCCGTACATCCCCATGTCCACCATGTTTGACAGATTATGTGATATGCTTTGGATCATGAGCCCTTTCTTTCCATTGCCATACTCTCTCCTTCCCATCATCCTGGTACAAGGTAATCTTGGTTTCATCTGTCCAAAGAATCTTGTTCTAGGACTGGGTAGACTTTCTAGCAAAGCCTAATCTGACATTTCTATTCTTGAGGTAAACCCTCAGTATTTACATTCATGAAGATGTCTCTTGATTATAAACTTGCATGAAGGAAATAATTCTATGGTCATCCACTTTACTTGTCTTCCATGATCTTCCAGGTCTTTTGGTGTTACAGAGCTTGCCAGTGCATTCCTTCTTTTTCAGAATGTACCAGATTGTCGATTTGGCCACTGCTGAAATTTCTGCTATCTCTCTGGTAGGGTCCTGTCGTCGTCGTCCCCCCGCACCTAATGATGGCCTCCTTCACTTGCATCAACACCTCTTTGGACCATATATTGAGCAGCTGCCAAATGCAAAGTCAACACTTGGAATCAACCTAAGACCTTTTATCTCCTTAATTTGCCATGAAATAACAAGAAAACAGTCCATAATTGCTTATCAGTCAGTTGCCCAATTACTTTTGAGCCTGTGAAAGGGGAGGGACGATTAAAAAAAAAAAAAGGCTATAATTCCTCAAAGGTTAATGCAATATTTTTTGGTCCAAAAAGTCAAAGTCCCTTCCATGCCAGGATCTGGTCTTCCCAGGCAGTCTCTTGTCCTAGTACTATCCAGCTCTTTTGAGGTGCATGGGTGCAGTGCCTCTCACCTATACAGCTAGGGTTACAGTGGGGAGCTAGTCCTCTGGTAACCACAAGAGTTTGACTTCCCTACTTGCAGCTATATTGCAGCATGCCTTGCCAGATGGCAGTAGGTACTATTTTTACGATGGTCTTTGATATGACCCGACCATGAGTAGAACACACGATCTCCCAGTCAAGAGGTGGACACGCTAACCACTAGGCTAACTCGGTCATATTGGTTGGTAAACCCTTTGAATTCCAGTTGAAAGTCTACACTCCAACCACATCTTGATTGATTCATTACTTCATTTCAAAACTATTGTAGTGGGGTATAGAGAGTAAATTATGAGAATTGTGTCACTGTCCAAACACTTACGGAGCTGACATACAGTATATCAGTTTTATAAAGCTATAGTTTCCAAAAGTACAGCATTCTTCACTAAATTATAGAATGGTCTAATTAAATTTACTTACTTTAAGTCATTTGAACATTGACTTTTCATTCACTTTGCCCATTAAAAGGCCTGCATTTGCTCCTTATTTAATCAAGAGCCAATCTTTCACAGGCTAGACTCAAAACAACTAAGTAAACCACCACCATCTGCAAACAGTCTGAAAACGCGAATTGATCTAACGCACCAGAGTCAATAAAGACCAATATCATATCTAATGTATTTTTTTTTAACTTTAGCACTCATCAGTATTACAGTTAATTTTTTTAATGTTTAAATAAGAAAGCAAAAAAAAGGTTTGTCATTAAAATTGGGCAGGATGAAATATTTGTTCTTATCGACTGAAAATGCTAAAATGAAGTGGATTAAATCCATCACTCAGCGTTGATTATGAGATGGGAACAGTGTTCTAGGAATATAGTATTGTTTGAAATAAATGACATCAGACTGTATTTTGAAAAACGAAGCACATGGTATGTAAGCAGGATGTTTGTACAATGAGTTCAGATAAAAAAAAAAAAAACATTCCTGAATGCTAAGTAAAGTCATGTCTTTTTTTTTTTAATGATAAAATAGCAGTTTGTACTGCTGGACTTGGATCTGTATTTTTCCTGGAGTAGGGTTTTTTTCATGCAAGGTGCCCACACATAGCAAGTGTTGCCGCTGTACTAATGAGCCCCCTGAGTCCTGAAACCCGCTGGAGTACTCCATGACTCATTCCTCTTGGCTCGAAGGTCAAACATGGCTTGTGGTGAACAGCTCCAGGAGATTCTCTCACTCATTATCACATTACATGTTTGTAATATGTGATAACAGGGTGCTCAACACTGATACTTTGGGCTTAGTGGAAGCTGGTTTCTCAGCTGATCATGACAGCTGTGTAACTGACGTGCTGCTTTGCACTTACAAAACTTTTGCCCTGCGATGTATTAGTCATGCAGGACAATTATAATAAGTAAGGAATAAAACAAAACGGTGCATGCTATTATCCAACATGAAGCTGAGTTGTTGTTACTTTCCCAAAGTTGATTATTTTCCAAGTCTTCCAAAGTCTTTGTCAGACAGATAGACAAGGGACCCAGATGCATCACTTTTCACAGAGTTTATTGAAGGGGTCAGAGGGAGTGAGTGCGAGTTAGTTTCAGAATCCAGGTTCCGTCCCACATCAGACCCGGGCAGATGGCATCGGTCTGGGTGGCACGGGCACACTTGTCAGCAAAGTGTTCAAGGGTTCAGGCACGGAAGTCAGATGAGAAGTAGCCAGCAAACAGGAGAATCACTTGCAGCACTTGGTATTCC
>JAPEKL010000016.1:33809897-33822959 GCA_028877455.1 Bagre pinnimaculatus
GTTTCTGTTGTGTGTGTGTGTGTGTGTGTGTGTGTGTGTGTGTGTGTGTGTGTGTGTGTGTGTGTGTGTGTGTGTGTGCTTGGCTAGCTGCTGCTGGTGGGAGCCCCAGAGATGGAGGGAGAGAGAGCAGGGGAAAGGAAATCAATACAGATTCAGAGTCAGAGATTCAAGTCAGATAAGCCTTAACAATATATAGCACAGGCACACTCTATAACCCAATCACATACACACTCATAAACACACACACATAACGCATGCATGCCCACACACACACTTTCAGACTAAAATTGCAACATACACATGTGCGTGCACACACACACACACACACACACACACACACAAAACGTCTCCCATGAGTGCCCCGGTCTTGCTTTCACACATACAGTACATGGAAGGATGTACAGTAAACCTGTGTATACATACACATCCCATCACATCACCTCACACACATGCATCCCTATGCATTTGATATGCAAACACACACACACACACACACCTTGTGACCCTGAACACAATACACACCTCGCTCCAGCCTTTAAATCTCAAATGATTACAACCTTGGATTGCACTGTACTGTATTTGCTGACGAACACAAAATGATAATGAGCAGAGGATGTAAATGAGTGAACACTCTTTCTGAGTCCATTCGCATCATATACACACACACACACACACACACACACACACACACCTAACCCCCCCCCAACCACACCCCCTAAGTACTCGTACGCTTCAGGAGTGCTTGGCCCGGATTCCCCGTTTTTGACCCATCCTGCCACGTATCTCTCGCAATGTTGATGTTAATGCTGTCTCTAAACATTCACCACACGTTCCACTTTGCTTACCGAGAACCAGCTTGGTTACAGCAGCCACAACCCTCGCCTCCCTCCCCGCCTTCCCCTCGCGCTTATCAATTATTAACGCCCGAATCGATCATTTCAGCAGCTCGCCTCGATCTGCTGCTTTTCACAAAGTCAAATCTCTCCCACCCTCAATCAATCGTAGTGCCCCGCCGTCTGCTTTTATCTCACCAAGCACACATTTCTTCGCGTACGATTCGACGTTTTGGGGAGTTTGAAGCATATTTACATTCATTTCCACAGTTTGGAGGAGATGAGAGGAGATACCAAACAGATTTTTTAAATTCTTTTGAACTGAAAGATGCAGAAGCTGTGTGTGTGTGTGTGTGTGTGTGTGTGTGTGTGTGTGTGTGTGTGTGTGTGTGTGTGTGTGTCTTATTCTGGCTCCTGACATGAAGCTATTTTAAAACTAGACCATCAGGGACTCGCTCTTTTTTGTGTTTAATGCATTTCTACTTATAAACACAGACATCTGGATATAAGTTACACAAATGGAAGTTGTCTGTTTCTATTTAGGTCCTTTAGGTGATGAGGTTTATACTATTATAAGCATTTAAACACTCGAGATCTGTCAGCAGGTCCAGAACAGGGTACAGGCATTTCCTCTGAGTTTAACTGTTATGGAATAATTTATAGCAATTACTGAATAATATGCTTCAGTGTAGATGAGTAAATAATACATTGGGAGTTTTAGTGGTTAAATGCACAAAAATTTGAAACAAAATCAGAAATCAGCCGAACAGGGTTACTGGGGATGCGCAAAAACTATGAATAGAATTTTTTTTAAAAATGATTCTATCGACATTCACTGGATATGAGCAATCGTGCAATCTGTTTGGCTATTCTACTACTAGTATATCAGCTTATATACCGTGAGTAGAGAAAAACAAAATGGCGGCGCGTGTTGCTGAACCAACAGAGGACGAAATAAAAACTACTCGAAAACAAAACCACAAAAAATACACACACAAAAGCAACAAAATATGGAATTAAAGTATTTCCTAGTCAGAACGTATCTTTTTTTTATTTTTCAAGAATTATTATTATTACTATTATTATTGCATTTTTCACAAATTGCTCCTGTCGTTTCGCCGGTGTGTTTACATTCTAAACGGAAATGATTTTGTCGGACGTTTTGTATAAAGTTTTTATTTATCAAATTTGCAAAAAATAAAAATAAAAATGCTCTGTTTCTCAGAATCCAGTGAATGTGGATAGAATAAAGCAGTTATTCTACTCAATCTCGTCGCACACGGCTTATAGCCGATTCGACGCTACGTGTCTTGCCTCGTCGGCTATCAGCTCACGTACGACTCGATTTCATGGAATAACTGTTAATTATATATGCATAGGTTCACTTCTACAATCTTGTAACACTGATGTTATTCAACTGAACGCTTCTGTTGCAGGTTTGGTGACGCCTTTTGTTCACCTGGTGTGCCGTTTTGTGTCTTCAAGATTCAAGCAACGATTCAGCAATGGATAAAATGAATTTTTTCAGAAAAGTCAGAGGTAAACTAAAGCTTAAATACGAAACATTGATTATAGAAGCTATATTCAGTTAAACATCATGCTCATCTGTGGTACAGTTCACACATTAAATCACATGCATTAATATCTCTCTAACTCTCGCTCTCGCTCTCTCACTCACTCATACACACTTCATCCTGCACAACTACGATCATTTCATTGCACTTCATCAAAGGATTGTGCCCTACTGGAGATTTCTTTTGGTCACTGGCTACAACTCTCTTCAGCATTTTATAATCTCAGCCATTCCATTACATCTCGACATGTCTGTGAAGGAGTATTGTCATTTTTTTTTTCCTGCATTGGTAAATCTACCCCATCAACAGATCTTATTCAGTACTACTGTGGCAGTCGTAATGGATGGCAGGCCATTTTTTTGTGTGATGTGCTGCAGAGAGAAAGGGGAGCGAGAGAGGAGAGAGGGGGGATGGGAAGCTATGTTATTGATCTCTCATACGTGCAAAGCCAGGCAAACATATGAGAATGACAAAGCCGCAGGAGCAGCACAAGCTTAAACGGCGCTGTGTGGCCGAGCAGAACGTGAGTGGTGGATTCTGTCATTCTGTCATTCTGTCCCAACCAGCGATTCCCACCAACTGCTGACTTTCACTTTTGGATTCGACTTACATTTAATTATGAGATTTCCTGAGATGAGCAATTTGATGTACTCATGTATTTGCTTCACTAAACCTGTTACCTTGCTGCTTGGTATTCATGCTGAAAAGGCACAGATATTGCATGTGAAATTGAATTGACTTTAATTCTTGCGCAGGTCGCATAACGAGACAGTACGTTATGTATGTGATCAAATAATAATATAAATTCATACGTCTGCATCCAGAAGTGCAATCAAAGCCTGACGCATGCAGCGCACACTGAGACAAAGGTCACTGTTTTCTTCCTACATGATGCGCAAGATTTTTCATTTTTCATTTATTTATTGTAATCGAATGTAAATTATTGCCTTGTTATGGATGGGTATAGATCACAATATCAATATGTTGATATAGTTGCCCAAATGCCAATCAGGATTGCATATACATAGATGTAGTTACCTATGATATTACATCCAATTATATTTCGAATTATATTTCGTTATCAAACAGAGCGCTCTGGTGATTATGAGTGGCCGTTTATTGATTATATAAGGCTTTAAGTATTAACATCCACTCATTCTTGGTCCAAATGACTCAAATCCTACCCCCTTATTACACCCTTATGAGCTCTGATCCACAGGAAAATCGTTTGTAAGACAAAAGGTATTGCTGAGGCTTTCTTAATTAAATCCTACACAGATACTCGGTGTTAGAAGGACTAGGAAGGTCTTATTTTGAGTATGTTCCTCAGTCTGGAGAGCGCTTGTAATATCTCTCTAAGCTATAGTCTATTCTAGAGAAGTGCTGGACTTCACCCAAGTATTTTTCTACCGAGATGGGTTTTTTTTTCCTACTGCACATTCGACATTGACTTTCCGTAAAAGAATAGCTACCTCATACAATAATGCTAACATTGTGTATAATGAAAGAAAGCTAATGGGGCCTGTTAGCACGTGAGATTAGGCTAAATGGTCTGTAGTAATGCTCAAACAGTGACAGCTTGGACTCAGATATGCTTTACCTGCTAACTAGGTCTACGTTAAATCACTTAGCAATTTACTTTTATTCAAGACATAATCAGATTGAGCAAACTTAGCTAAAGTGAGTAGGCTACAACTCACTTAAGCAGGAGTTTAGCTTTGCAATAGAGATTAACCAAGCGCTCTGACAAGTAAAATTTAATTTCATTCAGTACTTCAGACCACTTCTTAACTTGTCATTTTCTAGATGATTGAACCACACTTCACCTTGAAGCCATAAAGCGATAACAACACTATAATCAACCCACTGTGATCCTGCATGGGGTCTTCACAAACAAGCTTTTACTTTTTCACACTGTCACACTTCAGCCTGTTCAGACTTGTGGCCTGGAGTGCATGCAGTCAAGAATAATTCGAGCAGAAGTCTGTTAGATACAGCAGGAAGTCAGACGTCTGACTTGGCGGGCTCTTGATTTATTCCACACAGGTGCGTTGTTGTATCCATAACTGTGAGGTAATTCAGTATCATGTTTCATTAAAAGAAATGAGATCAGATCTATTATGAAAGTGCACCAGATCCGCAAAACTGTAACTAATTTCTTTTTTTATTTTTTTTACTTTCAATGCCATACTTTAGCAATTATTTCTCTCTAGGTCTTAAAACATCTGTTATTTCTGTTAATGAATAATTTAATCATTATGGATGAGAGGGAGAGAAAGAGAGAGAGTGTCTTGACTGTGCTGAGAAGCAATTAATCACGGCTATCCATTAGGCATTCAAACGCGCCCACATTGGACGTGTGTCCGCGTGCAGGTCACTAATGCTGCCCTCCCTAACCACGAGACCCTGTCTCAAGGGTCCAGGACCGGGCAATCCATACCACCTCCACAAGCCTAAGAGAAAGAGATTCCAATCTTGCATCGATTGGGATCATAATAAATTTGATATTATAACTCTAACTCTATAGAGTGAAGTATTTCACCACAGCATGCTCTGTAGATTAATAACTCTGAGTTGATTTGAATGGAGAACATCAGATGAATGAGTATCTGTGGATGGGATAGTGGGATGGAGAACAGATGGGGTTTCAGCCATATTGTCTACCATATTTACACTTCATTGTCTGTAGAGGCATGCATTTTTAAAGCTATTACATCCCTTTCCTGCCTAGTCATGCTATTTTATAATCACGCTGGCATTGAAAAACAGCATCTTGGAAAAGTAGATACAATTTGAAGTCCTTTTTTTATTATTTGTATTGCATTATGTATTGATTCAAAATGGTTGAAGTTGTCTTGTCCATTGTTTTGGTTGCTTTAACTATCCAGCAGTTGCAGAATTCATTGTTTGACCAATAAATAGATGTAGGGATGTCTAAGCGGTCATTGAATTTCCCATAGCCCTATCGGAAAGCAATATTTCTGGGTGGTTTCATGGCACAGCATCTCTATCAACCTTTCATTTTGGGATTTACTTTGAATCAAACCATATGCTCATGACTTAATCATATTAACCAATTTCGATTGCTTCCCAAACCTATATGAAAAATATCTACACAACGAGATACAAAGGTACTAAACTGTATCTTTCCTTGTTGCTGGGGTGGGTACTGTACTTATTTATACCGTTATTATTTTATTTATTATTTATTTACCTGACCTTTAAAATGATTTTAGGTATATAAATGGACCATAATTCTTTTTAAGGTAAAGCTTTAAAGGCACACACACACACACACACACACACACACACCTTTCTAGAGATAAAAGATACCTTTGAGGATACCACAAGGAAAGATACAGTTTAGTAAGACAGTACATTTTTTGGCTAAGAGTGTATAATTCCATCTAGTGATATGGCACTATAGGTGCAAAAAAAAGCAAGTTGTGTAATTATTGCTTTTTAATATTTACATTCACCCTAATGGCTTTGTTTACTAAAGAATGGCTAAAATGCACATGGCAACAGCTGCACAGCCAAAATCCAGATGCCAGGATTCGTCATAAAATACATAAATGCTCGTGTCATGGTTTAACAGGAAAGCGTTGGGAGGTAAATGAAATCCGGACAGCAGCAGTGCGGTTCTATCTGCGCTTCCAGCTCTCAATCGAGTATTGATTTTTGCGCTCCATTTAAAGGGACGCGGCTCTGATCGGCTGGAGGTCACACAGGATCCCAACGTGAGGTGAACACTCAAAAGGCCTGAGGTGGTCGGTGAGGTAGTTTGTCCCTATACCATGCACTAATACTGGTAAAATAGTTTGGGTTAAGAAAGCTAAATGTTCGCGCAAAAAATAAGGACGGAAATAAATAAATCGGAGGCCAGCTTGGGGTCCCTCTGTCCTGTGCGTAATCATCATTTAAACATGGCTATTTATTTCTACATACTTTATTAATCTCCGAAATTAGGAAAGAGTTCATCACTGGTCGTTCAAGAGCACTAAAGTGTGCTGTACCTATAAAAAATAAAGACATATAAAAAGGAAAATGACGCAAACCCAAAGGTCGCAAAACGAGGTCTGGGCTGTTTATTTATTTATGGTGTATTTTTCTTGTGAAAATAGCTGCTTTCTTAAACAGGGTTGACAGTTTAAACTGTTGTGGACTTTTAACATTCTAAGACACCACAGGGGGCAATGGACAGAATAAAATGCCATAAATAAATAAATAAATATATATATTTTTTTTACAAAGTGTCTGACTTCTCAGGGTTGGGGGTTTAAATGATTTAAATTGTCAGGATTTTTGTTTGTTCTGAAAAGTTACAAATATTAGCCTTATAAGGCACCACAGGGGACAATGGGCAGAATTAAAAGCTCAAAGAGAGCAGAGGAAGAACAAAAGACAATCTATGAGCTCATAATTAATAGTCTTAAGTAGGCTAATTAGACACTATGTCTAATCTGGCACCCAGATAGTTATTATTCTTCTAATAACGATAGAGTATATAGTTGTATTTTAAATGATCACTCTGTTTTGAGGAAAGCATGCACCGAGAGAGAGAGAGAGAGAGAGAGAGAGAGAGAGAGAGAGAGAGAGAGAGAGAAAATCAAGTGAAAGAGTTTACTACAGAGGATCTCGAGAGGTTTCATTTCCGGTTGACTGGAGGTGGGGTGCGAGGGTTAACATGGCCGAAAACACAAAAAGTGACCTTTTTGCAGGAAAGCCCTCTGTGCAGAGCCTCGGAGAGAGAGAGAGAGAGAGAGAGAGAGATCCCCCATCTGTTGTGCATGGGAGAGAGCGGTCTGTACACACTCATCAAGTCGCTGACAGGAAATCGTTTCTTAAATGTCTGATGGCCATCCAGTTTAGCACTCATTCAGAGCCTCTCTTTTTCTGTGTTAAATCTTTAAAAAGCGCGAATAGGCCTCAGTCGCGTGTGCAACTGCTTTAATTACACACTCAGCAAAATCTTAAGCACTGACTTAACACCTGAGTGTTGAATTAACTCAAACGGTTGCACAGATCTCTGATAGTCTTTAATGTTTATTGGTGTCCAGTTGAACTGGATCCTATGGGTTCATTCAACACTGGGGATTTTACTGTATGCATGGCCTGTCTGTTTGGTTGTTGTTGTTTGACGTTTTTAAAAGTGTTGCATTTATTTCATCAACATTTCACATGTGAATGTATATACAGTATATAGAGCAGCTCCATCATGCATGCTTTCTAAAGATATGATAGGACGTAAATCCTGTATAGTTTGCATGCTTGTATTTTCACAATAAATAAATTATTTGGAATAAGATTGGACAATGGTCTATTTCAGCCTGTGTGTGTGTGTGTGTGTGTGTGTGTGTGTGTGTGTGTGTGTGTGTGTGTGTGTGTGTGTGTAAACGTTGCCTCTCTTGAGGATTAGAGTGTAAACATGACCCACTCGCCCTGAATTCACTGGACAGAGGATGAAAATAAGATAAGCAGTGACATGGTGCATGAGCAGATATGCAGTGTTGCCAGATTTTTGTTGGAGTTTTTTTTTTTAATGAAAAACTACTGAATTGAAGCAAAAGTATTCTAATTGTTGTGAATTTTAAATTTGATATTTCATATAAAGAATTGTGATCCAATCTGGCAACGCTGCACATATTACTCTGGTATAATGGCATGCTCTTGTGACTTTCATTCTGTCACATGTAGCGTTTTATCAATGTGGTCATTAAACAATTGCAAAACTTACAAACGTGAGCGCGCACTCACCGGCCAACCTGAGCGCGGACATCCTCTGAAACTCGGGCTCTTGTAACCACTTCCACATCCTCCGGAAGGTCTCGCGACCGGACTTCAGCTTACTCCAGGGCTTCGGGTTGCGCAGCAGGTCCGACAGGGTGCCCTGCGAGCGGCACAAGATCCTCTGCGCGAAAATGGCCTGTGGGATGCTGTAGCGCTTCAGCTCGGCCGTGATGCGCTGAGCCACTTCTTTCGTGTTGATCTCTTCCACTTGGCCAGAGCCACCACTGCTCCCACCGACCCCATGCCCGCCTGCAGCCGCGTGCCTCTCGCGCTCGGCCAGCATGGACCCGTTGGCCTGCGAGTGCAGGTGTCCGTGGGGGTGCATGCCGTTCAGGTTGGAGATCATGCCGTGTCCGTGGCCCCCCAGACTGCGGGCTATGTGCTCCTCGCTGCGCGAGAGCATCGCTGCATGAGAGTCGAAGCCGCCGGAGAGCATCTTGTCGTTGGCGAGGTGCGCGCTTGGCCCGTATGCGGACAGAGCCTGCTGAGAGTTGTGCAGAGAACCGAGTCCGTTGGACAGCGGCGACAAGGGCGGCGCCATGGCAGACATGTCTTTAGGATAGTGTCCGTACAGGTTGCTGACGGACGCCAGGCCGCGGTCATCTCGCATGAGCGTGAAGCTGCCGCTCACGTTGCCCGTGGCGAGGCGCTGGTGCGCGGCATGGTGGTGCGCGTGCGGGTGCGGGTGGTGAAACTTGTCCGACACGGTCGAGATCGGGGGTAAATGCTGGAGCGGGGTGAGCGTAGTGTATGTGTTGGACAGGCTCATACCCGACTCACACATGCTCATGGCTGGGTGCAGGTGGCCCGATAGTGCTGGTTCGGGCCGGTACTCTCCAGCGGTGCCCTCCAGGATAGAAGCCATGCTGGAGACCATCGCCGAGCGCCCGTGCGACACCAGGTTCCGGTGGGACGCTGATGATGACGGTCTCCCGTGCGATGCGTTCATCAGTTCTCCCGCTTGCGAGTGCGAGACCCCATGCATGTTGCCGATGTTCTCCATTGTAAGTTCCATATTGAGAAACACTGTCTTTCTGCCTCCCTCCCTCCCTCTCTCTCCCTCTCTCTCTCTCGTTCCCTTTCTTGCTCTGTCACTCGCTCTACGCACAGCGCGCTCTCCACAAACCTCCCACAGAAGCAGATTTCTTCTTTTGTTTTCTTCTTCTTCTTTTTAGTTCTTCTTTTCACGAAAACAATTTCAAAACCAATCCATCGATTTCAGAGCGTCGACGATCAGTCAGTCGAGCATGATGCTGTAAACACTCTCCCTCACCTTCTTCGCCGCCTTCGCGCTTTCAGCAGGGTCACTGTGTGTGTGTGTGTGTGTGTCTGTGCGTGTGCGTGCGCGCGCGCTCGCGTGTGTGAATGCGTGTGTGTGTGTGTGTGTGTGGAGTGGACGATGTAGGCTACGCGTGCAGTTTATTCACTGTGCAACAGCGCTTCTACCGAGAGACCAGAGCTGGGCGCAGTGTCCGCGCCCGAGCGCGAGCGAGCGCGCGCTCCCGTGTGTAAAATCTCTCGGTCACGCGCACGCTGTCTGTGGTCCTGAAGTCGCGTCTTTTCCACCAATCCAGTGAACGCTTCTGCACCAGCATCTTCTACATTTTTTTTTCACTCTCTGTGGAAAAGCTTAATATTTTTTTGCCACACATTATGCATAAAATATTAAGTTTGTAGCCACTGCAATTTCAGAAGTACAATATACGGCACAATTAAGTATGTTGTCCAATGCATTTAAATACTAAATATGGTTGAATCAACCAAATCTTGAGCAAACTCTTAGGCTGTGTTCATACAGGCCAGCTCAAAACAGATAAACATTAAGACTGGAAGCGTTAAAACTTTAATAAATTAATCCAAAGTGGGTTCTTGATGCATATCATTAAAGGACAAATATGACTTTTTTTTAATATAACAGCGGATCATTCATTCATTCAGTAATTAAATATTTGACCCACGAAATGTCCTTTCCAGTTGCCTAATATGTCATTTTCGAGCCGAAATACCAAAATGGGGTAACAGTATGAAAGCTTGGCCTATGTTTTGCACAGGAGAGCACGCACTCACTTTCCGTGGTCATCGATAAATCAGATCAATATATTGACTGACACTGATTAATGATGTTTTCTGACCCGGGGTGAGGAGCAACCGTGCAGGTCAGAAAGTTGGGAGCAGAGAAAGGAGTGAGAGCGCGGTGCAAAAACGGACAGGATTTGGCAAAGCGGACAATCAAGAGGTAAACCTGACACCACATACATTGCTGTGGCATTGTTTTCTCATGTGTTTTTGGCTTGTAAATATGTAACCAAATTATTGCACTGGTGTTCAATCAAGTGGATGATGACGATGATGATGATGATGATGATGATGAAATTCGTCATGCTTACAGGTACAGAGGCTATTTTACGCACCATCTAGGCCTGTAAGCAAAGGTGTAGTTCATAAAGGATGCTGATGTGTGGATAAATATGAGTAGTGGTATAAACCTAAATATAAGCAATGCCCAAACAAAGCATTTATCATTGTGCAGTAAAATCTCTAACAGTGAACTTAAGTGCTCTAAGTTGTTGGAAGCGGCCTGGAGATGTAGGGTAATGGGCGCACTTTAGAGCTGTCTCAGTGAACGGTGCACACAAATGAGCGCCGTGTCTCCTCGCTTTAATGTCCCTCTATCGATGAGCGCCTTCTATCGGAAATAAATTACGGTTCCCGTTAAATCCGCGCGGCACAGCCAAGCGCGAGCTCCGGCATCGGCGCCCTGACTACAGAAGGTGATGGATGTTCTCTCTCTCTCTCTCTCTCTCTCTCTCTCCTTTAATTCACCTGCACTTATGCACACACAAGCTCTCTCACTGCGCCTTAAACGGGTGGGTGGAGGGGGCGTTTCGACTGTGTGCGCACTGCATGGGCCTTTATGTGTTTTGTTGCATTATAAAATAACTCATTAAAACTTTTCATGCTCGTATAAATCCGTGGCTGTGGATGAACTTTCTAAAAAAAAAAACAGTCCATCTTTGTGTTTCTAGCTCTACAGAATGATACAGAGGAGTTTCTGGTTCTTAGGACTAAACTGTCACTTCTTGTAAGTCCAAATGCACTCAAATAATTAGTGTAGACTTAATCAAACAATGCACAAGTATGTTTTCATATAACATTTTATTTTATAAAAGAAAATCTAATCAGTTAAATTATTTCCTTTTCTGTAAGACAGACCCGACATCAATGGCCAATGTGCAAGAATTCAACAGTACAGGTGTTAATTCAACAGCATGGCTTTTATTATGCATCATGATATGCGCGTTATGATAAATAGACTTATTTAACTATTAAATCTGCTTCCTTGAAGACGTTTGAGCATCTTTGACTCTTTCACAATTTCACAACAAGGACAGGTTTCTAATTATATAAAGCTGAATAAACCCAACTATTTTTTTTTTTTGGCCTGCATTATAAGCGGTTAATATGAACTCTTATTTATTATATCCACCCTTGTTTTTTCTCATTAGGATCCGAACAGAAATGCAATTCACAGCATAAACATTACTACAGGCTACAAAAGTTAATTTCATGGTAACTCAATAACACAATTGTATATGTTTAAAAATAATTGCGTTATAAGAGACACGTGTAGGTATTTCCGGTATTTAATTTTTGGAGCACTAATCAAAAAATGATTGTTGTAATAACCTGATTAATAGCACAGGGTAGTTATTATAGTGTATGCATTTATAGTTATGTGTATAAGGGGGAAATCTTCATGAATAAGTCATGATTCTTTCTGATATTCTTTTTTTAACTAAATAAATATACTTGTTCGAATTTTGATAAGTCTTAGTTTCAACTTGAAGCTTTAAGACTTTGTGAAGTCCTTTCTAATCCCTTCATTTGTCTATGATTTCGAGAGACTCTATATTCAGCCCAGTCTGCATAGTGGAAGAAAAATGGCTATGCCCGAGGAGAAAAAAAAAGTGTTTATTAAATGCATTATAATTAAGGGAATCTTGGCAATGCCGAAAGCATTTGCACTCCATAATTTCTTCCGCCCTGTTTCACGGCCGATAAATCTGAATCTGGCACAATCTTTTATTTGTTGATGCTTTTTCCCCCCCGAATTGATGAAATGTGGAGCAGCTGTTGCATTGATGAACTATTGATCCGAGCCTATAGGAAGATCATCGGCTAAACTGATGCCCAAGCCAAGACTGACAAGCTTCACATATTTCATCTCATAATTTCTCAGCATGGCTATTGCTTTAGACTGAGGTGCTGTTTTTACTTTTTCTTTTCTTTTCTTTACCTTGGATTGTTTGATGGAAATATGTAATTGCGTATAGCCTTACAAAAATTAACTCATAAGCAATTTTACTGTTTTTATTTTTGCAATTATGTAAGATAAAAATTGGTCTTTAGACTAAGAAAATTATTTTCTTATATATATAACATGAGAATATGGTGTATATCAGGAGATGACCGTGTGAGAAGAAGAGCTTTAGCAGATTATTATTATTATTATTATTATTATTATTATTATTATTATTATTAAGCTGAATGTCTTATTTATTCTATATCTTGTTTGCTCCATTGCTCTAGACGAGTGTTGATATTTTTATTGTTGTTGTTGTTTCAAGGTGCTATTTATTCAAAAAAAAAGTTTGATTCCCATGCTTTCTTACAAACCAGCAAATCAGTCGAATAAACAGATGGATGAAATGAAACAAATGAATCTGTTATTTATTGCTCTAATTCAGAATCGATTTTTTACATTTTTATTCCTTTGAGAATGAATTAATTTATAAATTCTTTACATGTGGGGGAAAAAAGGAGATTTTTTACAAATACAGAAAAAAGCCTAGTTATTGGATTAT
>JAPEKL010000016.1:33979314-33991179 GCA_028877455.1 Bagre pinnimaculatus
AAAGGCCCTTGTCGGCCACTGGGCTCAAACCCAGGACCTTCTTGCTGTGAGGTGACAGTGCTAACCACTACACCACCGTGCCAACCTATTTTATATTAATTTTTGAAATAAAAAATAAAGAGAATTTTGAAAAACATTTTTACAACATTTGGTAATTTCCTTTGAAAAAATGAATGAAAAGATATCCGGGTACGACTTCCATGACATCTCAGAAAGGTGTATTGTGTGATCGTTTATCACGATGTCGGTATGATATCGAGGGCGGCATGGTGGTGTAGTGGTTAGCACTACGGTCCTGGGTTTGAGCCCAGCGGCCGACGAAGGCCTTTCTGTGTGGAGTTTGCATGTTCTTGCTGTGTCTGTATGGGTTTCCTCACGGGTGCTCCGGTTTCCCCGACAGTCCAAAGACATGCAGCTAGGTTAACATGGGGTGGCCTTGGGCTGAGGTGCCCTTGAGCAAGGTACCTGACCCCTGACTGCTCCCCAGACGCTCTAGTGTGGTTGCCCACTGCTCTGGGTGTGTGTGCGTGAGTTCACTGCTTCAGATGGGTTAAATGCAGAGGATGAATTCCACTTGAAGTGTGCATGTGACAAATAAAGGTTTCTTCTTCTTAATTGGTGACTCTAAATTGACTGTAGGTGTGAATGTGAGGGTGAATGGTTGTTTGTGTCAGCCCTGTGATGATCTGGCGACTTGTCCAGGGTGTACCCCGCCTCTCACTCATAGTCAGCTGGGATAGGCTCCAACTTGCCTGCCATGATGGATGGATATCCTCATACCACCCAGGGGCCTCGTCAGAAGGCTTTCTGTCTGAATATCATCATCATATCTTGTCGTGCCAGTACTGTGCTTCTTGGTTAGCTTCATATAGGTCTTGATTAGTGACATTTGGACCCAGTTTGCACTCACGGAGAATGTATCCCATAGTTTGGTTAGGATGACCACATCAACACTCGGCTGAGTTCACCCGTCCCCATTTCAGTAGGTTCTCTTTAGTTCTACCTACTCCGCTCCTGGCTCTAATCAATAGATAGGTTGAATCTAATCTATCAATCTATCAGGACTCTGAAGAGCTTCACTTGGTGGTAGAGTGTTGGAAGCTTTCCAACGGTCTAGTCGGTATTTGGCAGAGTCCTTAGGGTTTAGATTCTGTACAACCATGAAGCTCTTTCCAGACTTGAGTCTCATCTCTAGCCGCTTTATCCTGTTCTACAGGGTCGCAGGCAAGCTGGAGCCTATCCCAGCTGACTACGGGCAAGTCGCCAGGTCATCACAGGGCTGGCACATAGACAACACTCACGGTCAGTTTAGAATCACGACCTTTGGACTGTGGGGGAAACCGCAGGAAACCCATGTGGACACGGGGAGAACATGCAAACTCCAGACAGAAAGGACCTCGCCGGCCACGGGGCTCGAACAGCGTCTTGCTCTTGTAAAAACTTCTGGGTTCTGGATTGAGCTTTTTGTCAGATGGAAGGTGGTGCACACAGCTAGTGATGGATCTGTTCGTGTTGTTAGGTTGAAAAACAGACTGATCTACAGGCTGTAATGTAATGTAATGTAATGATGATAACACAACGCTCGGCGGTTTGAACGTGACCGGGTGTTGCCGGGGACGCGCATGCGCAGTCATGTCGCTGATGTGGGCGCCTATTGCGTGGCCTTTGAACTCCATTGTTGTGTCGCGGGTGACGTCAGCGCCTTGTGCGCGAGAGACTGGCAGGCAGAGAGCGGCGTCGCGTGCGCCTGGCTAGACAAAGGCGGCGGAGTCCAGGCAGGCAGCGCGAGAGAACAGACGCGACGAGACGAGATCAGACCAGACGCGACGCCTCTTGTTGGGGATTTATACGCGTCTGGAAATGTGAAGAATCGCAAGGCTTAGCACGAGTCATGGAAAAGTAGAGATCTTGACGCTTTTCCTGCATGTTCAGCCTGGCGTGTATGCTCAATGTTTTTTTTTTTAAAAACATTCTCTCCAAACGCCCCCTAAATTAGCAAACTCGGCTAACCTATTGGACCTCAGTATTCCTTATCCAGAACCGGAATAAAGACAAACCAGGTAAATTGACCGCGTGTTTTTGACTTGTTTTGAATGATCTGATGGTTGAACTTTGCTCTGCGCGGCGCGGCGCGGCGCATGCCTGCCTGCAACTCAGACTCTTCCCTACAAACAAAGGCGGCGACAACGTGACTTACCTCCTCTCTCTGTGCTAACCGGCTAAAGCTAGCTTGCTAACAACAAAAGCACCGTCCCCTCTCTCTCTCTCTCTCTCTGATCGTCTGTTATTCCGTTCTTATAAAAGAAAGCCGGTCAGGTCTGTACGCATCGGGGCCGTTTTTTAAAAAACAAACACCGGCAAGATCACATTGAATCCGAACCTCTTAAGTTACCAACTCATGCTAGCTCATAAGGCGATGTAGCTAATGCTAAGCTACTTTGCTAACTAACGAAGAAACAAAAAGCAGGAGGGATTTATTTTTCAAGCACAAAGTTTTAATAAATTTATTTTCGCTTTTCTGTGCAGAAAAGACGACGTTTCTGGGTGCTGTCTAATGCTGATCGGCGGGCAGCATGCCTAGCCCACTGTTCCACCCAGAGATCATGGAGCACGACGCGGTGGTAGTGAGCGCGCAGCCGGGAGAACCGGAACCGGAGTCCCGCGACGAAGAGCATCAGGAAGCGCTGCGCTTTGCTATCGATCAGTTCTCGCTCATGGCGCTGGATAAAGTGGACTCTTTGGACGGGACCACGACGGGGAGCGTGTCCGAGAACTGCAACGGTACCGGAGGAGGTGGCTACGTGGACCTGCCGCTGCTCGACCATCCAGGCGGCTCGCCTTCGTCCTGCTCGCCGTCTCCAGAGTACTACGGCACGGGAGGCTACCACATGGCCCCGCACACACACTCGGTCCTGGGAGACCAGACCGCCGCGCTGTGCAACCGCAAAAGGAGCGTCAACATGACCGAGTGTGTGCCCGTGCCCAGCTCAGAACATGTCGCTGAGATTGTCGGGAGGCAAGGTGGGCTTTATTCATGATTCACTGATTTCTCTGTGTGCTTTCTGGATGTGTGGTTGTAGAGGGGGAGGGGAGACTGGGGTCAGACAAAGCAGGTCTAAAGCAGTGCCTCAACAAAAGACCGACACTCCTTTACTGCACACTCGGTCAAGGCCACGTCCCAGCCCACTTTTATCACATTGATAAGTTAATGTTTATGTGGTGCTTCTCAATAAAAACAGTTCCTGTTGTGCTGGGGGGTTTTTACATGTCTGTGCGCGGCTCTGAATCCGGTTTCACCGCCGTTAAAACACGTGGGTGTGTTGATATTTATTTATATTTGACGTTATTGTTAATAACAGTGCGGAACCGCGAGCTCGGTCGAGGCACGTGCGTGCTCGCGCCGCTTTATGGCTTTGTTCTCTTTGTTTGAAAGTGCCATGCTTTCTGCCTGGGACGATGACATCACGGCGCGCGCACGCGATTGGCTGCGCGACGGAAGGCAGCCATATTTAAAGAAACAGTGCGTCGTGTACCTCAGCAGTGCTGCTAATGAACATGTGAGCATCGGATTGGTTTCTCTTTACTAGAGGGTTTACAAACTTTTTTTTTTTTTTTTGTTGCCCCCCCCCCAGCCCTTTTTAATTATCATCTCAGCTTACTTAATAAAGCTGCATTTTAGTGACCCAAAAACAGACAGCACTTTAGAATTACACTTGCATTCAAATTAGCCTTAGATTAGGAAATGAATCCATTTCTGTAAGGGGGGGGAAACACTTTTGATGTGACGTTTACTCATTTCGTTAAAGTGACTAAGCCTTGTGTTGTAATAACAACAGGGATTGGTGATTGTGATCTGTCATAACAGCTCAGTAAATATGCAACTGTTGTAGGATTGCAACTCTCTTGGTTTTAAGAAATGTGGTACTCGTGAATGATGGACTTTCTGAATGTTATAAGCACAATATTGGACTGAAATCAGTGGAATAAACACGATCAACATAAACACTAATTAATTAAAAGCAGAACAGATATTTGTCCATGATTTCCTGAAATTAAGTCTCGACTGTTGCCATGTTTTTGATTTGTAGGTTGTAAGATCAAAGCCCTGCGAGCAAAGACCAACACGTACATCAAGACCCCGGTGAGGGGCGAGGATCCTGTGTTTATAGTGACGGGCCGCCGCGAGGACGTTGAAATGGCCAAGCGTGAGATCATCTCTGCAGCTGATCACTTCTCCATGATTCGCGCGTCTCGCTGCAAAGCCGGGGGAAGTGGAGGGTCTCTGCCTGGGCCGCCACACCTTCCAGGTCAGACTACCATCCAGGTGCGTGTGCCCTACCGTGTGGTGGGTCTGGTCGTGGGGCCTAAAGGGGCCACGATCAAACGCATCCAGCAGCAGACTCACACGTACATTGTGACACCGAGCAGGGAGAAGGATCCTGTGTTTGAGGTCACGGGCATGCCGGAGAATGTCGACCGGGCACGTGAGGAGATTGAAACGCACATCACGCTGCGCACCGGCGCCTTCGTCGACCTGCAGGGCCACAACGACTTTCACACAAACGGCACCGATGTCAGCCTCGAAGGCCTTGGTTCTCTTGGGCTCGGGGGCACACTGTGGGGGCGCGGAAGCAGCTCTGCTCACCATACAGCCCCTCCGCCGCCTCCTCCACCGCCACCTCCTCTCCCTCTCTCCATCCACCACTCAGGCCGCAAGCTCTCCACAGCATCCTATCACAATGGTAGTCTGGGTTCGGAGCCGTACCCGAGTAGCCGCCGTCCCACAGACAGCGCCAGTCCTACCAGTCCATTTAGCACGGGCAGTGGTGGAGGCACCTTCACCTTCAGCAATGACCCCACGCCTGGCATGGCACCCACCTCTGATGAGCTTGGCTTTGAATTCGGCAGCAGCAACATCTGGGCACCGCTGGCCAACGGCACCAAGCAGGCACAGCCTCTCCGGCGCAACAGTAGTGGCCTGAGTGGGGGAACGGTCACACCACGCCTCTCGCCCACATTGCCTGGCGATGGCTCAGCATTGGAGCACCCACTGGCACGGCGGGCACAAAGCGACCCGCTTAGCGCACTCTCCTGGCTTCACACGGGCTCGTCGTTCTCAGGGGGCAGCAGCAGCAGCAGCGGTGGCAGCACCACGGGCTACTCGTCCTGCTCCGCGTCCTCGTTGCCTGGCGGCTCGCCTACCGACTCTGAGGGCGGTGGCAGCAGCGTGGGCGCCGGATCTGGCATGCTGGGCCGCTTGAAGACCGGCGCCCTGAGCAGCATGGTGCCAGCTGGTGGCAACAGGGACTGCTTCGTCTGTTTCGAGAGCGAGGTCACAGCTGCTCTCGTTCCCTGCGGCCACAATCTTTTCTGCATGGACTGCGCTGGGCAAATCTGCCAGTCACACGAGCCCGAGTGCCCTGTGTGCCACACCCCAGCCACGCAGTGCATTCGCATTTTCTCTTAATGGCACACAGTCACCGGGGGTGCTGTTATCCCAAGCCCTGAAGAACAACCTCACTATTTAGAAAGTCTACAGTAAACTATAAGGAGAGAGGAAGATGTGTACCTGCCTACATAGGATTGATGATAATTACTATATTAAATATGACACTATTCTGATGTTGATTTTATTATTAATAATAATAACTATGATGATACTGTCAATGTTATAACCGACTCATGTACTTATCCCAGGCTGTGGAATCAGCAGGTCAGCAGCAGTGTACTTTATTTTTCCTTTGAGATGGACGAGGAGGATAGAAACCAGTGTCTTATCTATCTTTAGGCATTAATTTGATCTACCGCCAATGAGTCTGTCCATGTATTATACATTCCCCCCCCTCCCCTCCTCTTCATTCTTGCTTCTGAGCAGGTTATTTTTTGCTTGAGACTTTTTTCTACTTGCAGATATTTTTCAATTTAAGCTGCATAGGTCTGCACTTTTTCTAAGGGTTAATTTTGAGAACTTTGAGAGGGGCGGGAATGCAGTCTGTTTTTAATCCCGCACGTTTTTGCGTTTTCTGAAGAAGAAGAAGAAAAAAAAACCTAGGAGACTGCGGAGCCTGCACACTCGTCAGACCAAAATAGTACAGAATTATTTGGTTTTTTTATTATTATTATTATTATTATTATCAATGAAGAATGAAACACTTAATATTTATTCAAGTTAAAAGTTGATATCCAGCATAATGGTTAATGTTCAATATTATGTAGGTAGATAGAATAGTTAACGTTGCATAAGAAATATCATTACAATGCTAAGAGGTCGGTGTTCCGCCTGTCTTTTGTCTCGCGATCCGAAAACACTCATACTCCAGTCCAGAAGAGGGCGTTGTTAGACCCTCAAACTAGAACAAGCACTGTTCCTGAGGACTTCTCCCCTCAGGGTGGACATGTCCTATACACTTCATTGTCAGACACACATTTGTATTTACTGCTTTGATCAAATAAGTTCAGGTTTGTTCCTTCTGGTTTCATTCCCCGTCCTGGCGGGGTCCACTACAGCACCACAGATACGGCGGAGTCACCTTTTCACTCCACAGGCAACTTGATCTGTTACACTTCTCTTGTTCTTTTAGATATTCTTTTAAAATTAGCTGTCTGGTTGTTGGAACAGGACAGAAATGTCCTCTCCATCATGTTCAGAATTACTGAATTTTAGCATAGGTAGGATGTTGTAACTTTGCAAGAATGTTTCTTCTTACTCTGTGTGTGTGTGTTTTGGAAGAGAAAAGGGTGAAGAGTGGGAATTTTTTTAATTATTATTATTTTTGAATTTTAGCGGACTGTTTTTTGAATCCATCCCACTTTGTGCACTGCGACACATTGCAATGTTCTTTCGGTCTCTGGCCAGCCTGGAGAAACGTCGGTCTTCCGCCCTTCCCACAAGGCCTTGCTCTTACTTTGAGGGCAAAGGCTCTTTGCTGTAATCCACACTAGCGCCCAGACCCATTTCCATGTTTAGCCTCTTGCTGTTTTTGTGCTTTGGTTGGAGGATACTTGCACCAGTAGCCCAGTGAAATATAGGTTTTTATTTTTATTTTTTAAGTGACAAGCCATGATGACATCGTATAGTCTAAAAGGGCTTCCTGTGATAATTCAGGTCTCCTTCAGTTACAATAACCAGGATTGAGAACCAATCAGAACCTGGCAGCTATGTTCACCCAGGGCTTCCATTCACTCTGTGCTACGTGTCCGAGAGCCGCAGACGAGGTTTTGATGTAGGGTCTCGGTCCAGAACCGACGCTTAGACGCAGTGGCTTCAAAACGGAAACCTCTGGAGCCGAGGTTCAGGTCAGAGGTGAGATCTTTATAGTTCTGGTTTACATGGTTTTATCTGTGTCGTCCATTCAGTTTCCATATTCAGGCGTGTATGAACCCCAGCCTCAAAAATGGTCCATGATTTCTCCTGTGTCCCTTTTTGAAGAGATTTATTTTTTTTGCTTCATCCACAGGTACACAGATACAGAATGTTTTTTCTAAAAGACTCAGTAGTGCCAGTTCACTTTCAGTTCCGAGTTGAGAGCGTTTGGTGCCTTGGTGGTGCAGATCACTACTGATGTTCAGTCTGTTTCTGAAGCGCCTGCCCTCGTTGTAGAGAAAATGTTTGTGTTTGTAGCAGGGATCCACCTGCTCTTGTGGTCTTATTCAGATATTTTTAAGTCGTTTTACCTTGCTGTCGAATGCAGAATGTTACAGAAATGAAAAGAGGAAAAGAAATTAAAAAGGAAAAAAAAAAAAAAAAAGTTTGTCCAGAGTATGAGTCTGCTGCGATAAATTTGTGTTGGAGAGGAATCTCATCGGGCTGAGATTAGATCTTTTGTAAGGTTAGTTTTAAGATACTACACTCAAAAGGGGTACAGTACCAGAACTGGTTTAAAGGTACAGAATTTGCTGCATGTCAGTAGCGTGCTGTAAACACCCCTCCGCAGCTGTGCCGTCTGAAGCTCCAGGTGTTTCTCAGCCTAGCGAGGACCAGACTCCTCCGTTAATCCGTCACTCCGAACCTGGAGACAGGCAGCACAGAGTCGAGATGGAGATTAGTTAATTTAGTTAGTATGTTACCCCTTTTTCTTACCCCTCCATACCCCCTCTCTAAGGTTCATAAACAGGGTTTACTGAGGAAAGCTCAGAGGGGAGATCTGATCTCAGGCATCAGACTTGCACCAAGCCGCCATGCTCCTGTAGATCACTTGGCCCTGTAACTCTGCTCTCCTTTCCAGCGTTTTGTTTTTGTTGTTGCTTTAATTTTTTTTTAATATGCAGAACCAAAAGTCATTTCAGAAACAAGGTTTTAGACCTGACTGTAAATACCCTGAAATACAATCATTGGGACTTTTTTTTCCAGCCGTACAAAACTGATAAGTTTAGTAGTTTTTAAAAACATTGTCATTATTTGTAAGTATCTGCATGTCTTGAAGCCATCAGGCATTAGCTAATAATAATTTTCTAAAGTTAAAAAAAAAAAGACAAAAAATCTTTTTACACATTTTATTTTTTACAATTTATTTGCTTACTTTTAACCTAAATATCCCAGATTATAATGTGACCCTTTTATTACTGCAAATTTATCTTTATTTTCCATATTTCTGTTTTTCCTGTGTAAAACATATAGGCAATTTATAACAAAATGAGAAAATTATTGAAGAAAATTTAAAATTGAAATATATTTTATTTGAAAGTTTATGGACCTTTTAGCCGCGAGTCGGAACAATTGTATACACGTTATAATTTGAACTGACTTGACGGTTATAAGAAATGTATCAAGAGTTTTATTTTTTATGCTTCTTTAATAAAATCTTGTTTTTTGTTTTCATTTTTTACTGTAAAACAATAAACCTCAGTGTCTTGGTGCTTTTCATTTAGGTTACTGTAGGACAATATAAAGGTATTCAATCCAGGCTGGATGAGGAACCGGGCCTCAGGCGGAGGAGTCTGTGTTTATGGGTCGGTCTCTGAAAGCGAGATTGCTTCGAGTCTTATGAAACCCACAGAACACCACTTTAATAAACCGTTGTGTTTAAGTGCCATGTGGGAAATGAAGCTGTTATAAGTTTATCATTGGAGTTTTACAGTCTACAGCTTTATTTCTTTAGAAGTCTGAACTGCAGTTTTTCATGTGACCGATAGGAGGCACTGAAATCTAATAAACACATGCACTGTATACTATATACTGTACACTCATATGCCTTTTATTACGTTTACTATAATCCACAAAAGAAATGTGTACAGGAAACATGGTTACATTGCACTTACTTGATTCGTGAATTCATATGTTAACTTGATGATGATGATGATATATATATAAAAGACGACATAGTGCCGCTTTAAGACTATGAATACAGTAATTAGTGCTTTTGCTCAGTCTGTGTTGAGGCTCTAGCTACTGGGAAGTGAGACCTTTTCTCAAGAACCACATCTCCATCAGATTTATTTAATCAGCACAAATGGAGACTTGCTTTTGTCTTTTTGCTTGTTTCAATCATAAAATCATGATCATGGAAGAGATAAGTCCTGACTTCTTGGACCACATTTCTTTTCTTCCACATGTTGAAAATTGGCTTTAGTTGAGTTTTTCTTTTCTTTTTCCAAAGAGCATAAATAAATAAATTTCAGTGTTTTCTTTCCTCCTGATTTTTGACAAGTGTTCTCCTTTATACGCCTTTCTGTGACGTTTCAGTTTCTTGAATTTCTCTGATGATGCCTTAGAAACTAGTATGGTAAATTGGTTACTTTAAAAAAAATGATGATAATCATTAAATCTGGACTCTAGGTTTGTAAGTCTTTAAAATGATGACTTCTATCAGCCGATTTAATAAAATGCCAGAGGGTTTGGAGTCTCGTTCAACTCTTAGAAACAGGGATGTCAAACTTTTTAAGCTTTAACTGTAAAAATAAATTCCACAGATGCTCTCAGTACTGATTTGTTTTAGGAACATAATGTAATGATTTAAATGCCAAGCGCATTATTCAAATGTGTACAATAACATTTTGGCTATTTATTGGCACCCTAGAGCCTTTTACTCTTGAGATGCAGAATACATTAGGTTGGCATTTGTTTATACACCTACTTGTTTTGGTGTTAAACTGTGGTTTGGATTAAATTCATTTAATTCAAATGACCAGTAAAATAATCATAAGAATATGTAATAAATGTAATATGTTTAAAAATGGTTGGTTTGTGATTTGCCTCATCACAGACTCCACTTTGGGACCAACAATCCTAGATAGTTCTCGAATTTATTTGGCACGCATTACACATGAAGATTAGCCAGTATTCTATACACACAGTAACAGTACTGGGTTAATTATACTGTAATGATTATTCAACTGTAATATTGTGAGAATCCAATAATTATGAAATAATACAGAAAATATATAAGCTTGACTTGGCAAAGGGAGGATATGTAAAGACAGAAATCAGAAGGTTTGTTCTCTGATTACACTAATGTCTCAGAACTCTGCCTTGGATGTATAAAAAGGAATCGATTTATAATTTGAACATAAATTGTGAAAATGATCAATTTAAAGATTTTAGAGCCCTCTGCTGCCTGAAAGGTGAAATACAACTCCAATGAAACCACACCACCTAGCTGTGGGCAGAGCTAATTTCTGGGCCAGAAAAGTACCATAAAAGAAAAAAGTACACACAAAGAAAAAGCAACTAGCCAGGTCCATTACAAAACACTATTTTGTGAATCACAGTTTTCCATGCTGTTTTAAAAACAGGTCGAGTGAAATATTCCAAACTGCATCTTTAAATCATCATGACTTACTGGCTGAGTGTGTACGCATTCATCTTTCGACAATGAAATAAATCCACAGGGTTTGATTTGAGTGATCATATTTTAATAGGAAGCAATGTTGCAATACTCCACGACTGTTCTGATTAGAAACCATTATAATGATTAAAAATAAAGATTAGAAACATCCCTGGTATAAAAACATCCTCTCATGCTTGTACACGCTACATTCATTTTTGAGCATGTTTACGTATTCACAAGCTGTTTTCGTTTTGATAAAAATAAATACATTTGAGAATATGAACCCAAAGGAAATATAAAGATAAATCATTCGATAGTTGGCAGGATAAACATGAAAAAAAAAAGACACGTGCTGGCACAATAAACATTCGTTTCCCCTTCATGCACTTAGTTTCTATTCATAATGTGGGCAGCGTGTGGACTGCACGGCAGCAGGCATGCACACATGCATATGGGGTAACCATCATGCCTGTTTGTGCTTGAGCGGGTCTGAGTGCGGGTCTCTGTGTGTGTGTGTGTGTGTGTGTGTGTTTAGTGCAAGCCCTCATGGGGATGGCATTTCTGCATTTGTTAAAGGAATAGTTTAGCCAAACATTAATGTCACAACATTTCCCTTACTTCAAACTATCAACCAAAATACATTTAGGGTCATCAGCTTGCTTTTGAAGTTTTTGCACTGAAGGTGTTGTAGCTACTCAGAGCATAAGGATAGCTTATAGCTACCAGTTTAGCACTGAACAGATTATATGCTTAAATCATTACACACTTGCCAAAATTACAGCGTATGTAAACAGATTGTATTACTATCATCTATATCACAGTGTGGTTGAATTCTCAAATCTACACCTCTAATATGTTACATTTTTACATCCATACAATCTATATTCTAATACGCTATCACTGATATCGTAACAACTTGTTCATAGTGGATGCTCTGCAAAAATCTAAGGCTAATGATGAGGGGTGGGTTTCCCAAAAGCCTCTTAATGCTAAGAGCATCTTAAACGGTGGCAGGTGTCCAAATAAAGCTGCCCGACATGATTGAAGCGGTGGGCAGAGCTGTCGGCACTCAGACTGTGGCTATTCAGAACTTGAACCG
>JAPEKL010000016.1:34191450-34201617 GCA_028877455.1 Bagre pinnimaculatus
CAGATATTTCTGGAAACGACGCCGTGTTTACGGAGATTTTTTTCAAAACGACAGCGTATTGGGTGAGGCCGTGTACTCGTGTGGATGGGCCCTAAGATTCCAGAAAGAGAGTAAACTGGTTGGCTAGTGAGTTGGAATTGGCCAATTTCAAATTAAGGGGTGAAATTGATGGCTAATGACGGTACTTGTTACAAGGGGACTGTAGATCCTCACAACAGAGTGTTTCCCTTTTCAGAAAAAGGTTAAAAGCAGAACTGCTTAAAGTTAGAAGCCTTAAGGAGTGTACTTGACTGGTGACCAGTGGAAAAAGGACAGTTGTATTTTTCCGGTGCCGAAAGTTCTTCTTTTTCTTTTTAAAAAAATACTAAGATGACAGGATTTCCGCTTGGTTTTTCACATCGAAAAACGAATTACATCGTGGAAATATAAAGCTGTTTGTGGGCACGGATTAAACTGAGCCCTGGACGAGGATGTATTTTTGACGTTACGTTATTTAGTCACAGAATAAACCTGTCATTTATTTATCTATTCCAATTACATATTTGGGGAAATTTTAGGAGTAGTGATATAGGACGTGGAGCATATGAAGACAGGGACAGAGAAGAAGACAGAGATGGACAGAGCAAATGAGTGACAGGAGGTAGGAGGTTAAACCGTGCCCGCTTTTGTGGCACCCCAGCTGAGCAGACATTTTGTTGACATGGGATAAGGTTTTAAGCAGTGGGTGGGAGAAAAGGAGAAGCAGGGGGAGAAGTTTGAGAAGGGGGAGAAAGTGAGAGGCCCGCAAAAGTGTCATTACTAAGCTTGATTTCACTGAGCGCTGAGATGATTAAACCTACAGCGAGAGGGAGAACGAGGGTGTGTGTGTTGGTGGTGGGGAGGGACAGGAGAAAGGGGGTTTGATGCAGGGACAGGTCTATTGAAGCAGTGTTGGTGGAGGAGGGATCTTTTTTCTGCTGAGTAAATGAAGCTTAAAGTGGTGAGTATAAAGGAATCTAAGCCAGCAAGTTCAAGCGGACCACTCGCCCCATTCATACTCATCCTTCCTCAGCTGGCGTTCGGTGAGGTAATGGCCTCTCCTCTTAAAGGGGTAATGGCAGCCATGCTGTTTAATATCAAGTGCAGTTACAGTTAAGGGTCTTGTCATGTTTCAATAGCAGCGTGGATTATTTCTAGACAACCATTAATTCGGTATCCCACCGGTATGTTTCTTTGTTGTAAGTGGACTAACCATGCCTGTGCATCTTGTTTAAATTCCGCCCAGACAAAGAAGTAACTATTTTACTATTAATATCAATTTCTCTTGAATAGCTGCCATCAGTTAATCAATTAATACCTTCAGAAATCTCACAGGTTAAGCTTTACCAATGCCAAATTTGATGCCGGTATCTCAAGGGTGGGCGAAACAGTCCTGCACTCTTTTGGAGTGTCCTTATCAAAACGATCTGTTACTTTCATATCTGAATCAAAAGGACTGCAGGGACAGTGGGCTGTCAAAAAGTTGCTGAGAGGGACAGAATCTCAGTCTGCCAAAAATATCACACAATAAGTAACCACATGGTGCAGTGAAGACTGCTGTACGTCCCATTGTTTCTGAATAAATGCCCATTGTTTTGTGTTCATGGAAATTTCTGCCTCGATCAGGAACAATGTCAGTGATTCTGTTCCATGTTTGTGTCTTCATCCTCGTCCTTATGACATCACAAGATGCTTTGTATAAATAATACTGGAACTAACGCTAGACACAAAAGAGAGCAAAGGTGTCATTCAGGCTGCCACTGTGACAGGAGGACTGGCCAACGAATTATGGCAGCCAGTAGCCAAGGGAAATATTTGCACTATGAGCAGAGGATGGATTAAATATCTTGCCTTCACGATATTATACCTCTGTGATATTTCTACTAGGGAATGTGAAATGAGGGGTCCCCCAACCACGTGCTCTGTCGGTCTGAGAGCAGCATCATAAAAGAAGCGAGAACTTAAGCAAATACAGCCTCAGACTGATTATTAAACAGCCAGGCTCATTTACATTTGGTCCCAGACAGGCAGAGGCTAGACCGGCCGTGCAGATGAGGAGACGAGCAGACAAGGACCCCCTCCCCCACCTTCTCCTTTGACCTTGACCTTTGGGGTCGTTCTTCACCTGCTGCACAGGCATTCAGGCCACTATAGGCGGCTCGTGCACTTTCCATGTGTTCCCACGGCCCCAAAAGCGCCCATGAAGAATGAGAATGTTCTTGAACTTAATATTTAGGTTTGCTTTTTCTTTTTTTTTTCTTTTCCTTTCCAGACTGCTATTGTCTGGTTCTGCTGGTCTATGGTCTACCAGCCCCTCTTCCACTTTAAGATTAATATTCTCAACTTAGGCAACACCAGTGAACTTGTACATGGCTGCTTTATGGACCGTTAATGTCTGTAATGAGGTATTGCAAGAGATCCGTGCCAGAAATAGTTCCTTAATTTTGAAACAACGAGTGGGAGAAAACAAAAATTTTATTTTGTATGCTTTGACCATCCAGGCTTGCTACTTTCAGTTCAGTGAGCAAAGAGGGTCATTATAATACAGAGGAAAACTCTCTAGCGCTCTTACTCTGATGAATAGGAGTACTGTGTACTGATACAAACCACCACCAAAAACAAAAATACAAAAGCTACTTGTAATATTCAAGTAAGTTTATCCATTAAAAGAAGCTGCACCCCCTGAATGGAGAAATGTCCATGTAAGATGTGCAACTAGTTCTGCATGCTTGCTCATACTTCATTTCTTTTAGGTTTTTTTTCTACACTTTAGGTATACATATTGCATGTCTAAAGTTGGGCATTTGCTTCTTTGAGAGCTAATCTGTCTTTGATTGGTCCTAGTCTTATTTTTTTTATTTCTCACAATCACACTTCATAGAACTGATGAGCTAAAATGTTACGATTCAGGAGCATTTTTCAGAACGAGCACTATAATGCTCAGCCATGTGTACTGCCATGTGTTCTCCATGTTCTCAACATTCAGTAGATGGCAGACAAATCACTCCTGGCATACAAAGGGTCAACGCTGCCGCTCTACTCCTTGACTTCCTGTTCTTATTCGGAGGTGATTGGCTGTAGGCAGATCCTTGCTTCTCTTATTGTGCAGACCCGGTGGCTTTGTGTCACCTTATTCTACGACTGAACATCTGAGAACCTGATCCGTGTTTGTTTCTAAGATGGAAACCCCAGAATTTAAAGGGTTTCACTGATATTGGTATGATGGATCGGGTTTATTCAGTAGTGGTATTATTTGAGATGGGAGGGGGCCGTGTCAACATGTCTTCGCATCTGTTTAGGCTGGATGACATATGTGCAGTCAGGCTAGACTGCATATGCAAATCACTTTCTCACACAGACATATACACCGAGCCAGACACTATTCACTCGTTTAACCCCACCCTAAATGATCGCACACCCAGACTTGATTCAGGCACTACACACAAAATAATGGGTTCCCTTCTGTCCGAGACAGACAGACCTCCCTGAGCAACCCCATCCCCCAAAGATGAACCCCAAAAACCCCCATGTTCAAGTGCAAACCCACCACACATTCACTGTGGACCCCCGTGAATCCCCCCCCCGCCCCATTCTACTGCCACCAACACGCTCAGCCGAGAGCAGACGAGCAATGCGGGAGCTCCATTTTATCGCTGTTGTGTGTCTATACTTTGCCCCTCCAACCCAGGCAAACCCTGTCTAGTCTATTCATTGCCGCCGCCATATCAACCCGAAACAAAGGTAGTTCTGTTTGTTTGAATGTACCTAATGACATTGTTCATTTAAATATGAGAAGCTAAATGCAGTTATATCAACCGTCTTCAGTCTAAGCTGCCGGATTTCTACCATGGCGGACCACACGACAGCAGAAAAGGCAGCTGGCTGACAAGACTGAGGTTTAGAAGAAGTTTGCTTTAATCTTATGTAACGTTCGATATACAGGGGAGATGTCATCTCTGTTTTTCAAATATAGAATTAAGATCTAATGCTGTATTTTAGGGTAGGCTAAAATGAGCAAGATGATGTCCCAGATTTCTGACAGCTCTTGATCTAAAAATAGGGCTTTCACGTCCGAATTAGACACTATTTCCAAAGTGGAGAAAATGAGTTTACCACCTGGAATAACAGTCTTGACTACAGTGTTGGTAAAGGAACTCACAATGAATACATTTACACCTCCGATACAGGAAGTGCTTTGACGCTGCTAGTCATATTCATACTGTACACAGACGTTAACAGAGACAATGCAGAGCGCTACTGCCTCCTCAAAGCAAAGCTCAGATGTGTGTGTTGTGATCAGGATTAAAAATCTATGTTCATGTGACACACTCTGTCATGCCTGATAAACCTGATCTGAGTGTGAGCTTTCTGAAAGACCAAAGAAGCAGATGATCGCTTACTGTATATCGGCTTTACCAAATTTGGCAGATGCCAATGCTGGCATCAAAGACATTATAAATTATTGATAGTGCCCACATGATGGCACTGATCTGTTCTAACAATAGGAGGTCTGAAGCGAAACAAACCCTCTCCCGTATGGCACATGTTCCTCACAATGGGCACGCCACTCACGCAGATGGGTCTGACGACACACTCACTGAGCAAATCTAGTGAGCTGTGTGCATAACGATGAGGTAATTATGGTCTGTCTGCCCTCCTCGACTCTCCCCTTGTCTTTACAGTGAGCAATTTGCATAACCGGAGAGGGGAGGGGTCTTTCGGTGGAGACATCTAGCTCCCATATGGCAGCATTAGTGCAGCACCCTCCCAGCACTACTGACAGGTATAAAATATGGCTGTTACAGGGCATAAGATTAGAGGAAAGAGCAGAAAAGATGGAGAGATAGACACATAGATGGAGGAAGGGAGGAAAGGTGGGGAAGACAGCGTTCTTTTCTCAACATGCTCCCATCGAGAGATTTTCATGCTTAGGTTTCATGCTCGCAAACAATTAGCTATGTTCTCAAGCCACGCCAACTAAATGAAGGATATGCAAATGTAATTAGGTCCGATTTGCATATGGCTAATGGTCACACAGATGGCAAACAGTAAAAAAGGCGCCACCATCTTTTTGGAGGGAAACAGCCAGTCGACAGCGGTGGCAGCCATTTTGTCTGTGGCTGTGCCAGCCAGATGCTCCTGGCGCCAGCAGTATGACAAAATTGGGGCAGATTGGCATCGCCGCCCCATAACGCTCTCTTAAATGAACAAAGGCACTAACACAAGGTCCAGGAGACAGCGGTATAAAATGCGCAAGACTACGCGCATGCTAGTAATCGTATGCGCGTGGGTTTGTTAACTAAATGCTTTCTTGGCTTCATAAGCAATGGCAGACAAAGTATATAATGCATCAGACCAACTTAATTCTCATATACTATTCCTCCATTTCGAAAATCTATATAAACAATAAACATCATGCAATCTTAAAACCATTGTTTGTAATTAATCTAGTATTAACTAGGGACGCACCAATCCATATTTTATCATTTTCAATATGATCCGAATATCAGACCTCTGAATACTGATTGATATGCAATGCAACACCAAACTGATATTTATAAAAAGGTGTTGTGCTTTAGCGCATGGCCTTGAGAAATACTGCTTTCCGACTGGCTGGCAGGAATGCATTAATTATGAATTAATTGCTTACTGATTGGCTGAAATATAAGGAATTAATTCATACCTTAGAGACAGTTCAAACATTTATTCACACTTTCATATCAAAGACGTAACCATGATAAGGAAAATAAATAGGCCTAATGATTTAAGCTAAGCCTATGTTTACTCTTCACTGTTGTTCAACTAAATGAAAACAAGAAAAATATTTGATGGGTGTTAACATTTGTCTTAATTGGTTAAGGCCACGGGTTCCCAACCCTAGTCCTGGAGTACCCCCTGTCCTGTACATTTTAGAGTTTTCTCTACTCTCAACACACTTGATTTAACTAATCATGGGGAAGCCATGGCCTAATGGTTAGTGAAGCAGCTTTGGGACCAAAAGGTTGCCGGTTTGAGTCCCTGGACCAACAGGAATGGCTGAAGTGCCTTTGAACAAGACACCTAACCCCCAACTGCTCCCCAGGCTGCTCTGGGTATGTTGTACGTTGCTCTGGATAAGAGCATCTGCTAGATACCTGAATGTAATGTAATGTAATCAGCCCTTTCTGAGTTGAAGTGTGTGCTCGAGCTGGGATAATGCTAAAATGCTAGCAGACTAGCATCCTATTCAGGGTGTATTCCCATCTTGCACCCAGTGTTACTGGGACAGGTTCTGGACCCACCATGCCCCTGACCAGGATAAACCAGGTTACTGAAGACAAATGAATGAATTTAGATAGGTGTCACCTCTTATTTGTGTGCTGATTTCATGCTGGATAATGTGAGTCAGTATCACACACATTCATGTCATAAAATATGACAGTGGGTCAGATTGGAAAATGTGTGAAAAATATATTAAAGCCAATACTTTTAGGTTTATTCCGATTGTGAAATGTGAAGATATTGAACAGACTCACCTTCGCTGAAGACTTTTTGAGCTGCTGTTCTTCTGGGTGCTCCTCAGTCTCTTTTGCTCTGTCTCTTGTTAAGTCCATCCCATGCTCAGGAACCAGGACATGTCCCTTTTGCTGACTATCTTGTGAGCTGGTTGGTTGTGAAAGAAGTGGCTATTACGGAAGATTCAGAATGAGTTTCTGCTGCAGAATTGTGGAGCACAGTGGGATGTGATACAAGTATAGCTGCTTTCCTGTTTCAAGTCTTCCGCTGAATAAGTAATGAGTTGCTCGGGGGACGAAGTCCATCCTTGTAGATATTTGATATATTTGAATGATGCTTCTTGCCACACAGATGTGGAAGGTGACATGGATGGACACAAGTGGAGAAATGGCACAAAAGTGGGGGAAACACAAAGCGACGACCTTTACCATTGTCAGGAAAAAAATTATTGAGCCCTGTTTGGATTGTAGAGGTTTCTCCAAAATAACATGGCCTCGAGAAAAACCAGACTCACAAACACATGCATGTGTAGGTGTGTGGTAGTCATGAGTGTGTGTGTGTGTGTGTGTGTGAGATTGTGCAAAAGATAGCATATCTGTATGTAAGTATGTATTTGTATGTGTGTCAGTGTGTATGACCATTTGTGTGTGGGAGGTCATCTGGCCTGCAGGCTCAGGGCTAGGTTGGGTGATCTAGCATCAGTCTCTTTTTCCCTGTATTGATTTCTCTCTCTGAGCTCTGAGCTCCAGAGGTGCTGTTGACCGAGCGGGGTTCAGGATGCTTCTCAAACCCATGATGCCTCACCCTGGCTGGCCTTGGTGCACTCCCACCCTTCCCTGCGATGAAGAGACAGACTTGCAGAGGAGGAAGAGAGCCGGTGGCGATGTTGGACTTCATCTCTGCCTCCCACTCTCTTTTTTTTCTTCTCATCCTCTCTACAGAACAAAATGGAAAACAAAGAACAGAGGATTCAGAAATCAGCATTTTGTCTCAAAGGGCTTCATGAAAATGATCATGCTTCATTTGTAGTTGAATCTGCAATCACCTGTAATTTATATAATAGACATACTTTTCACATGCTTAAGGCTTGTAGGTTGTGCGTAGCTGGGTGACTTTGTGGTCAGTTTGTGGGAATATGCAGCAGTATGGAGATGGAGGGGTGTTGTGGGGCGATCTAGGTTTTTCAGACACAGTAACTCCATTCATGGAGCACAGACATGGGTGTTAACTCCCTGTCTGTTTGTGACAATAGAGCTTGGCTAACATTTACACTTTCTTCACCCTATTGTTAGCTCAGTCCAAGCCTCAGTTATTGTTTTTTATGTCAGTGAATGAAGAGATGGAGACTCTGGAGGTAAAAGACAAAAGTAGCAGAAAGTAGGGGGACGTTTATGTCTTTTTCCGTCAAAAAGGAGGCAGTTCTTTGCTGTTGGATTTGGACTTGACTTGGAAGCAAGGGGTTAAAAAAATTGTTTGAGGACTATACGGATGGTTCTTTACTGTATGTTTAAACACAAGAATTGTAGTTCATTTTCCACAGACTTGAGAAACATTAGTCAACCTGTAGGTGCTAAAGAAGGCAACTGGACTTGCTTGAAATTCTTGAAGATGTTTCACCTCTCATCCGAAAGGCTTCTTCAATTCCATGTAATTAGTGGGGAATTCCAGGTATTTATCTTCTAGTGGACCAAAAGCAAACCTAAGGGGAGTCATTGAGGTCACATGGGTCGTTGACACTCTCCGTCATCCTGTAGTTGTTAGGGTCACTGGAGGCCAGTTGTGAACGGACGAACAAATGTTGACCCTCTAGGCTACTAATCCGGCCTCCAGTGACCCTAACACCTACAGGATGACTGAGCGCGTCAACAACCCATGTGACCTCAACGACTGCCCTTAGGTTTGCTTTTGGTCCACTAGAAGATAAATACCTGGAACTCCCCACTAGTCAGACAGAACTGAAGAAGCCTTTCGGATGAGAGGTGAAACGCCTTCAAGGATTTCAAGCAAGTCCAGTTGCCTTCTTTAGCATCTACGGTTTACGATGACCTGGATGACTGAGAACCTTCACAGATATATTAGTCAAACTGACACTTAAGCATGGACAATGTGCTTCAATTAACATTGTATCACCATTGTTTGAGGTACAAACAGTGCTGCTAGTCACAATGCTAATCTTAAACAGGTAGTAGTGGAGCTGTGGAAAATGGACTTTACAGTGTCAGTGGTAAAACTGGCACATGGACTAACAGTGTGAATTACAACCTAAGGCTATGGTAATAGCATCTGCGATGTTGTTGTGGCCTGCACTATCTGCATACGCCACTACACAATGAAAAGCACAGAGAAAGAGAGGGAGATTAAGGAGAGAGAGAGAGAGAGAGAGAATGCAAGCAGTTTCAGACATGAGGATGGAGTGTGAATCACAGGAGTCCTGCTGGGCCTTTGGCTTTCTGTTTCATCTGGAACTGAAATGAAATGAGTGACTAGTGCGAGACATCTATCTCTGATAGCATCTAGAGGATACAGCGAGGGGTGATAGCATGAGAGAGAGAGAGAGAGACAAAGGTGGGGAATAGAGTGAGAGAGAGAGGGGGAGTAGCAAGGAGTAAGATCACAGTATACACGATAATGTAAAAAAACCTCTAAGGGTTCAAGACTTTAAGTAAATCAAACGGAAAGCTTCTTGGCACAAAGTAGTGCTCCCGATGCTACAGTTCTGATGCATTTAGGAAGCTGTGAGTACATTAACATTTCAGCATCTTCTTTGCCTCAACTGAGATGAACAGCACGAGCACCTCAGAGGTGGCCGAGTCAGTCCCAGTGCACACATTCTCTTTCTCTCTCTCTCTCACACACACGAACATGCACACACCACTCTTCACTCTAACTGCTCTTTATTTGTTTCCCCTATGGTTAACTCTGACAATTTGTCACCATAGCAACCTCCCCTCCTCTTCTCTGCATCCCTCATACCAGGCCTGGGGTGAAACTCACCTCAGGGGGCGAGGGAGTGAGGGAGTGAGGGAGAGACAGACGGAGATAAAGAGGAAGACGGAAATGAATGGACAAAGCAAAATATTGTGTGTGTGTGTGTGTGTACTGTATGTGTGTACTGTTTAAGTGGTTTATCTCAGCATATTTCATAGTGCTTGCTGATGTAGGCATAGAATACAAAAAAAAAAAAAAACACATGGTGAATCAGGTACCTGTAAGCAGAAAGTATAATTGTACGATTTTATAAAACAAACAGGTTCTCCTACTTGTCAATTCATAATAATTCACACAGCTCAGTTTGTCTAAAAAGGTTCACAAGGATTAAGGTTGATGTTAAGGCTGTAGTTTGTGTTTCTATCTTTTCTTACTTTTTTATCCATATGAGGTTGTGATTTTTATTTCAATCATGTCTGTCTCTCTCTGTGTGATTCATTATGAACCTGAACATTTTTAAAATAAAAATTAAGTCTATTAGTGTTATTTTAGGAATAATTTCAATTTAATTATTTATTTTAGTGTTATTTCAGAATATAGTAAAATCAGTATAGCTACAGGGATGTGACAAGCAGATGATTTCACAGATAAACTGACTTCATGATAAAACTGTTAATATTATAGTCAGGCTGTCTGTTGTTGCCCAAATGAGGATGGGTTCCCTTT
>JAPEKL010000016.1:34264014-34275200 GCA_028877455.1 Bagre pinnimaculatus
TAAACATTTGATATGTCATCTATGTTCTATTCTGAATAAAATATGGAATTTTAAAACTTCCACATCATTGCATTCCGTTTTTATTTACAATTTGTACTTTGTCCCAACTTTTTTGGAATCGGGGTTGTAATTCTATAACGTATTCAAATGTATTCATCATGTTTTGCATATATTTATTTAATAATGAATTCAATGTACTTGCAATGTACAAGAAAAATAATTTAACACTGACAGCAGATTCAACACCAGTTTCCCCCGTTGATTATGAGAGTCCCTCGGAGGTGCATGCACATTCTATGTATTCGGCTGTGAGCGAATCGCTCTTTGTTGTGAAAGAGTGATCCAGGTCCATCGTAAGTTAAGAGCAAACTAAAGTGCTACTTTGGCTCTGACATTGTTCAGGAAAACCACATTAGCTTAATGATGGATCTTAAGAGGCAGTTAAAGACGCGCTTTTGGGAAACCCACCCCTGTGCTGATACTGGAGACTCCTTCCATCATCTTACAGAAAACTTCACCATAACAGTGATTACACACACAAAATTTGTTCAGATCGCACATCTGCCATAGTTGTACATGTTGTTACTATAGAAATGATAATACATTAGAACAAACACATTTAATGTAAAACTATGAGCTGTCTGTCTGAGTTGCTGCTATAGGAAATTAATCTGACCAATCAGAATCAAGAATATTTTAATGTTCTCCTGATCTGTGGTGTGCAGAGAGCTAAACTAGATTTAAAAAAAAAAACCCTGATCAATAGAGCTGTAAAGAGAGTGTTTCCTACAGATGTGTGTCTATTGGATAAACCTGCATTCATGTAGTAAAGGAAGAAAGGCAGTGAGAGACCAGTATAAAGACAGACAATCAGTAGGTGTCGGTTGCCACCAATATTGTGACAAGTGTGCAACAACTTCCCGTTCTTGTTTATAGCTGGAGAGCATCCTGCCCTCAGGACAGCAGGGCCCGTGTTGTGAGCAGGTCAAGAGGTAGGTCATGTCAGATGAAATACTTCATACAGCTTTAGATTGCCTGCTTTGACACACACATACACAGAGGTTAGGTCACTAAATAGATATTGATCCAAGTATCCACGACCCATGGAGCTGTTGTAAGCAACATCTGAGAAAGATAAAAATAAAGGATGGCAAAGGGTGATTGTTTTTCTCACCCTGGCTTGACTCGACCCTTAAAACCCGTCTGAGGCCTGAAGAGACTGTAAGAGAGAGTAAGACATTCAAAGAAATAAAAGAAAAATAATATAACATCATGGAAGAAATGGTATAATTCAATAACAAACCTTGATTAGTCTATTATTAATTCATAAGATGCCTTTATAATATGTTTGTAAGAAAGACTTCTGTGATTATATCATTAGTCCAGCATTCTGTAGTTTCATATATGTACATTTGCAACAGTTCTCACAAGTTGTATTAATTTGTCAAGTTGAGTTATGTGTGTCCTGTTCGAAAAATGACCAGACTATAGTAGCCCAGCTACATCCAAAAGTTAGCTTGAAAGTCATTTAACCCCTTCAGGCTGAGGGTGCTGGGAGGTGTGGCTCGCCTAGACAGACATACCCAAAATTAATTAAAAATAGTTCCAGTATTATTGGAACAACTACTCAATATACATAATCTTGGTCTCTATGGATATGTAAGACCTCGGAAAATATATTTCCAGTGTCAGTAATATTGTGACTGCTACTATGCCTGAGTAAATTGTGATAAACCAAAAGAGAAATATATTTTTTTTTTTATCCTAGTCTAATGTTTATCCTAGATTAGATGATAGTAATGGTCCCATTGTTACAAATACCCTGGACAGCAAAAATTACCAACAAAGAAGTATTAGAAAGGATTAGCATCAAGGAACGCCTCATGAACATTATACTGTACATATTAAGAAACTCAATTATTTTGGGCATATTATCTGCCCAAGAATTTTATGGACATCCAACATCTGTAGGTGGACAGGCCTCAGTTACACCAAAGCAGTGCAAATGGCTCAGGATGACAGAAGCAAGCGGCTGGAGAACTATTGCATCCAACCCTTGACCTGAGGTCGGAACCTGACGACGACGAATGGTCCCATGCACAAAGATGCCACTCTTTTCATTCAGCAACTCCTTGACTACAACTGGGGGAAGCCATGGATTAGACAAGCAGCTTTGGGATCAAAAGGTCGCCGGTTCGATTCCCTGGACCAACAGGAATGGCTGAAATGCCCTTGAGTAAGGCACAGAACCCCCAACTGCTCCCCAGGCTGTTCTGGGTACGTTGTATGTCACTCTGGATAAGAGCGTCTACTAAATGTTTATAATGTAATGTAACTGGGCAAAAAACAAAACAAAAAACATAGAAATACCACAAAGTACATACCGTAGATACTACAAAAGGTTTACTAAGTATAAAACTTACCAAAGCAGCATTAAAAAAAAAAATTACCGGAAGTCAATTATAGTAATGTTCTATTAAAGCCGGTACTGGAAATTAAATAAAACAAAAACCCATTTCAGGTGATTACAAAAAAACACTAAAAATTTCATTTTTAAATGCTGCTCAGGTTTAATATTTTGTAATTATTCTTTTTTCACATTTATTTAAAAATTATATTGTTTTTTTTTTTTTCAAATTAGTTTCTCAGAATTATTTCTGACACAAGACGAATTCACATCACTTCTCAGAAAACTTTAATTCACTATACTGTCTATATGTTGTCACATCTTTGTGGTTTTGGACCAACCACCAGTGTGATGTCATTTCAGTGATCAGTTTAGTCAGATCCCAGTCACGAGAGTCACACAGTTATAGAAACAAAGCACAAAGTGTGTGAACGACATCATGACTTAATGGAGATGACTTCAAATTGTCCTACATGATCTGCTGTGTTTTGGGTCCTTTTCTAGCAACATAGACATTTCTAGTAACCCAGTTGTTTTTGTCCATGTGTTGATGTGTCAGAGGCATCGTTCTTTGTTCTACCAGATGTTCAATTATCAGTTTGGAGTGAGTGTCTTATGATTGATGCATCTCGTACACACACTGCATTGTATCCAAATATCCCATCAAATATATTGAGAAATATTACAGCACAACATTGTTGAATTCTCAAATCTGGTTCATCATAAGGTGTTCAGCTCTGATGGTAGATTAGCTGCAAGGCAGAGCACAGGTTTATCTTAATGTAGTATGTTATTGTTTCTGTAGTAACATTGTATGTTAAAAACCAACCAATGTTAAAAACCACCTCCTGAACATCATTAACAAAAGCATGGGCTCAAGGCAAAATACCATCAGAATGGGGTAAGAGTATTATATGTCCCATTTACAAAAAGGGAGATTGAAACAATTGCAGCAATTATAGAGGCATATCTCTTATGCCATATGTTTGCAAACTATACAAACACATCCTGGAAACTAGGGTAAGAGAAAAAATTGAACCATGACTGCAAGAGTGGCAACATGCCTACAGGAAAGGCAGAAGTACCAAAACTTTGTTGACGGTGTAGTGGCTGGCTGCTTTATGTCCCGGGGCGCCCTCATGCCCTAGTTAGTTTTGCCGGAGTCCTTGCCTGCACTCAATGCAAAATGTATACTGTTCCTACTCATCAGGTGACATTGGGCAAACCTAACAACCTGTGTTTTTTCTCTCGTTCTCTTCCCCCCATCTGTCCCTCTGAGTTACATGTCAATCCTGAGATCGAGGTGCTGACCTCTTCTGCTCCTCGGACCTGCTTGATCCATCCTGATGCCCTATGTCTGGCTGGAGTCTCATCACGTTGCTCCTGTAGAGGACGGCCCCATATGGATAGTTGAAAGTCACACTTGGAAGACGCTCTGGACACTTACAGTAATGCTTTTATGGCTGAGGACTGCAGTTGACTTGCTAACTTTAAGACTGCAATTGTCATGAACAGTTTTGCACTCAAGTTTCCATCAGTGAAGAGTTATAACATCAATGAAACACACTTCATGTTAAAAATGTTATAATCACATTGTCTATTATCACCCAAATGAGGATGGGTTTCCTTTTGAGTCTGGTTCCTCTTGAGGTTTCTTCCTCGTGTCATTTGAGGGAGTTTTTCCTTGCCGCCATCGCCACAGGCTTGCTCATTGGGGATAGATTAGGGATAAAATTAGCTCATGCTTAGTCATTCAAATTCTGTAAAGTTGCTTTGCGACAATGTCTATTGTTCAAAGCACTATAAAAGTAAACTTGACTTGACTTAACTTGAAGTACCTCTGACCTCATATTTGCCATTAGATAAATCACTGAAAAATCATGGGAATTTGATCAAGACCATTACATCGCTTTTGTTGATTGAACTAAGGCGTTTGACTCCGTCCCAAGACAGAATGTATGGAACATCCTTAGGACAGAGTATGACATAAAAGGAAGACTGCTAAAAGCAATAAAGCATACTGATGAACCATGTGCTTGCACAGTAATGACTGGATACCCCCACAATATCTGGTTTAACATCAAAAGTGGAGTGAAACAAGGCAGCGTTCTATCTCCAATTCTGTTCATTGCCTATCTTGACCACATCCTTATGAAGTTCAACCAAGGACAGATAGACAAATTCCAAACCCTTGGACATGGGGATGACATTTGTCACTGAGGAAAAGAGCACAGAAGCAATACAATCAGCCTTACAAAAATATGACAATGCATTTAAGAATGCAGGCATGAAGATGAACAAAGATAGTGGTAAAACTGAGATTTGATTTTTTGCGAGAAGACCTAGGGACACTGAAATTATCGTCAATGGAGACATCATTGGAAGGGTAGAGCAAGCTACATATCTAGGAGCAACCATATCAAGAGAAGTAGGAAACCGAGCTGAAATCACAAAAAGAATTAGCAAATTTAGCCAACAGGCTGCAGCCCTGCTACCCATCCTAAGGGATAGTCTAGTGTCCATTGAAGTCAAGAGAACAATTTTTAATACCATCCTGAAACCAACTCTCCTGTATGGATCAGAATCATGGGTGATGACAGAAAGGGATGTTAGTAGACTGCAGGCAGCAGAAATGAAAGTTGTCCACACCATATTGGGTAAAAGTAGAGCTGACAGAATCCGAAACACCGAGCTTAGGAGAATGGTGGGAATAACCTCAGTTATCAAAGATATTGAAAGATCATCCATCAAGTGGTTGGGACACATGGAAAGAATGAACAATGACAGAATCCCAAAGATGGCCTTCGACTTTAACCAACAGGAAAGCGTCCACCAGGAAGACCGAGGAGAAGATGGAGGGATAGCATCCAGGAAATGCTCACGAAATATGGGATTGGGAGAATTGCTGAACTAGAGGAGGAGGGGGTGTTCCTGAACTGTGAAGAGTGGAGGAAAAGATGCTCTCAACTGACAGGCCCTAAGGCCTAACTGGGGAAGATGTAAGATGTAAGTAAGATCAAGAGAACCCAGTCAAACAAATGAGATAAAAATGTCATACTTGGTCATTTATTTATTAAGGGAAATTATCTAATATTCATATCAGTCAGGGTTCTAACTAGAGTGTAGATATCACTGATATTCTAAATATCAGCGTAGTGGCACCAGTCATAACGACCGGGGGTTACCAAAAGCTCACGGGTTCTACATGCTCAGCGATGCATTCTAGTGCATTTCCTGGCATTTGCAGGCCTCCCTGAAAGTCACTCTTTTTTGGTAATATTAATGAAATTTTTTTTTGCCAAAAGTTGCTGTGATTGTTTCTGATTGAAGACTTCTTATTATAATTAATATTCAACTATACTGGTGACATATTTATGGAATAAGAATAAAACAACCAGTTGATGTTCACAAAGTTCCAGCTTTATTTTCAGCTTCAGCCATTCAATTACAATACATGACTATCCAGATCTAACTCAGGGACCGGCATGGATTACATGCATGGTACGTAAGCGCCTCTTAACACGGATGGCACTTTACTGCAAACACAGCATAAGGAAGGAGGTAAACCGGACTAGCATGATCAGTGACAATGTCCACACAGAACTACTTGGGCAGCTATGCACTGGGCGCTTATGTGGACGGGGAGTGGAGTTTGTCCGAATGTAGAACATTCGTATGGCAGTGCGCCGTCGCCACTGCGTGGGGATAACAAGAGAAAATTCAACAAAAGACCACATTTTCAACATTGACAAGTTTTTTTTATTAGTGTTTTTTATTAGTGGCAACTTTTACAGGTGTATCAGCAATATTGTGGGTGTAGCAGTAATGAAACATTGCGTATCGGCCCAATACACTGAAAAGGCTGAGTAAGAACCATATATCAGTGAATAGCAAAGGTATGGGAACCTTTCCTTGCAGCATCTGTTGTGACCTTCTTGTGCATCAACTAAACATTTGCGGTAACTCTTGATCAGTCCTGCAGATCAGCTTGGAGGAATTTTAGCCCGTTCCTCTGTACAGAACAGCTTCAACTCTGGGATCTTGGTGAGTTTCTTCACCATGAACTGCTCACACAAGCTTTTTATTGGATTAAAGTCAGGACTTTGACCATTCCAAAGCATTAATTTTATTCTTCTTTACCCATCCTTTGGTAGAATGACTTGTGTGTTTCAGGTTGTTGTCTTGCTGCATGACTCACTTTCTCTTGAGATTCAATTCACAGATAGATGTTCTGACCTTTTCTGTTAGTATTCTCTGGTATAATTCAGAATTCATTGTTCCATCAATGATGGCAAGCCATCCTGGCGAAGATGCAGCAAAACAGGCTCAAACCATGATACTACCACCACCATGTTTCACAGATTGGACAAGGTTCTTGCGCTGGATTGCAGTATTTTTTTTTTAATCTCCAAACATCACACTTCTTATTTTAACCAAAAAGTTTGATTTTGGTTTCATCCATCCACAAAATTTTTCCAATAGCTTTCTGGCTTGCCCACGTGATCTTTAGCAAACTGTAGTTGGGCAGCAATGTTCTTTTTGGAGAGCAGTAGCTTTCCCCTTGCAACCCTGCCATGTATGTTATTGTTGTTCAGTGTTCTCCTGATGGTGGACTCATGAATGTTAATATTAGCCAGTGTGGGAGGCCTTTTGTTGCTTAGGAGTTACCCTGGGTTCCTCTATGACCTCACAGACTATTACACACCTTGCTCTGGGAGTAATCCTGGTTGGTCGTCCACTCCTGGGAAGGGTAACAGTGATCTTGAATTTACTCCATCTGTCTGACTGTGGATTGGTGGGTTCCAAACAGTTTAGAGATAGTTTTGTAACCTTTTCCAGCCTGATGAGCATCAACAACTCTTTATCTGAGATCCTCAGAAATCTCCTTTGTTCATGCAGTGATACACTTCCTTAAACATGTGTTGTGAAGATCAGACTTTTATAGATTCCTGTTCTTTGAATAAAACAGGGCGAAAAGGGTTCACAAACTTTCACTCGCACCTGATTATAATCCTATTGATTGAAACCACCTGACTCTAATTTCACCTTCAAATTGACTGCTAATCCTAGAGGTTCACATAGTTTTCCCACTCACTGATATGAATATTGGATCATTTTCATCAATAAATAAATGACCAAGTATCATTTTTTTTGTCTCATGTGCTTAATTAGGTTCTGTTTATCTACTTTTAGGACTTGTGTGAAAATCTGATGATGTTTTAGGTCATCTTCTTCTTCGCCCGTCCAGCGTGTTCCTGGTTGGGTCCCTTTCCTAAGGTTTCTTGGATAGGTAAGTACAGCCAACTAGCCACTCCTCTGCTGCACTGGTTCTGGTCATGTACAATTTAGAGTAGCCAATTAGTCTAACTGCATGTCTTTGGACTGTGGGGGAAACCAGCACACCCAGAGGACCCACACAGACATGGGGAGAACATGGAAATGCCACAGAGAAAAGCCCCTGGTTGACCACGAGTTTCAAACCCAGAACCTTCTTGTTGTTAGGCGACAGTGCTAACCAATACACCACCGTGCTGTCCCGTTCTAGGTCATATTTATGCAGAAATATAGAACATTCTAAAGGGTTCACATGTGAAATGAAGTGTCTGAGAAAAGCAGCAAATGTGACAAGATGGGACAAAGTCAGAAATGAGGTGATCAGAAGCATTGTTAGGACTACACACACCCTGCACCATAGTGAAAAGAAAAGGATCCAGTGGTTTGGCCATCTTATTAGGATGCCAACCAATCAGCCAGTTGCCCATGCCTACAATTCCAGACACTCTGGCTCTAGAGCCAGGGGAAGACCAAGAAGGAGATAGATTGATGGGGTAAAAGAGACACTACAAGACCACGGCATGTCCACCCTCCAAGCCTCCTGCCTTGCCACAGAAAGAAGGTTACATCTCCCCACAACACCTCAGAGTAGAAGTGGATGGAAAAAGTAAAGTAAATGTAAGCTAAAGGGTTCACAAACTTTCAAGAACCACTGTGTCTGTGTGTCTACACTCTTAGAAAATAATGTTTGTTTTCTGGCAGACCACTTCAATGTTCTCCGTAGAACCCTACAACTAAGTGTTTCCCTTTCAGAAAGGGTATCAAGTAGAACTCTTTTTGGAAGAAGAATAACACAGAAGTTAAATATATTACTATTTTCCGATGACAGCATGCTTTCCCCATAACACTGGATTTGTCTTATAGGATAGCAATTTTCCAAGCAACTACATTTTGTCCCAATTTGATATCGAATCTTGACAATGTTAGTCACAACTAGACTAGCCAGTTGCAGGCTTCTCTGAGCTCAGGTATGCGGAAGATGGCAGACAGCACTTTCCTCTGAGTTCATGCACTGTACTGTGATGCAGCATGAACAAGAGAATGAAAAGATGTGGTTGGCTGGCGTCATGTGATAACCTTCATGTTCCACATGATAGCCTTTACCCGCCCCAAATTTTAGCAGTCATATAGGACAGATCTAACTGGTGGGTGGGAATTGGCCGAGATTAGATTAGGGAGAACCGTGAGTTGGCCAAGTGGTTATCGTGTCCACCTCTTGACCGGGAGATTGTGAGCTCTACTCATGGTCAGGTCATATCAAAGACCACCATAAAAATGGTACCTACTGCCATCTGGCAAGGCACACTGCAATACAGATGTGAGTGGGGAGTCAAACTCTCAAGGTTACCAGAGGACTAGCCCCCCACTGTAATCCTAGCTATACAATAGGCGAGAGGCCAAGGGCTTCTGAAACGATGATCGGTGCCGCACCCATGCGCCTTAAAGAGTTGGGTAGTACTGGGACAGGAGACTGCCTGGGAAGACCAGATCCTGGCGCGGAAGGGACTTTGACTTTTTTGAGATTAGGGAGAAAATCTGGAAAATTAAAGTGACATGATTGAAAATACCATGAATGAATGTAGTCAAAGTTATCTTTTATTTCCAATTATGTGATTTTTTTAATTTCAGTTTCTAATTTCAAGGACGAAATATTCTTGTTCTATTGACAGATCATTCTTTTAATTTTAACTTTTTTTCTTAAGAAGCAAAATTATATGCCAATCGAATAAGAAAGTTTAAAGCTTGAAATTAATCAAATAATCAACAACACCAGCTGAATAATCTTATATTTGATTTATAAAAATCTCATGAAAAGAAATATTCGATATATTTGACCATCCATCTTCCATCCATTGTCTGTAGCCGCTTATCCTGTACACTACAGGGTCGCAGACAAGCTGGAACCTATCCCAGCTGACTATAGGCGAAAGGCGGGGTACACCCTGGACAAGTCACCAGGTCATCACAGGGATATTTGACCATATTCAAGATATTTTCACTTGATAAGATATAATATTTTTGCCATGTATATAGTAAAGATTCCTTTCATATCAGCCTCACAATGACTGATGAATAAATTTGTATAAATTGCATCTACTTAACTCTTTAGTTGTCTGAAGAAATAAATCTTTAATCCTCGACCGTCTGGATGATGATGCTTGTATCCAAGTCCCGTTAGTGTGAGATGCACTGTTGTGAATTTAAACGAGTCTGTTATGGTTATTGGCTGGTTACAGATTGTCGGATAATTGTGATTGAGTGATTCCCAAAGTTCTGTCATTAGTCCCTTAGTTTTGTAGAAGTTAAGGATGGGGTCAGTGTTCTTGCATCTTGTTACATCATCTTTAGCTTTGAAAAACTTGTTGGAGTCGTGTTTGATGGGTGAGTCCTTGAATTTCCATCTGTCTACTGTCTGTTTCTCCTTGGAGCATAAAATGCACAAAAGTTAACGAGCTATGTACAAATGAACAGAGTTTATCTAGGAGCTTGGACGCAATACAAAAACAAATGTGTAGATTTTTTTTGGAAAGTTCCTCTTTGAGAAAAGTTTAAAAAAGAAACAAAATATTTGATCATGTAGAAGAGTAATCAAATATACCATGCACTGAGAGTCTCTGGCTGAAAATATGGATTCTCTGAGGTGACTGACATAGTACTATTTTCATATCCCTCATCAAAAAATTCCAAACTAAAAGCATTAAGATTGAATTTCAGCATAAACTCACTGGAGGCAGCCATATTTGTTATGTACATCCGAGAGACCTTCGACCTGCACATATGCAATGTACCATGCTATTGCCTGCCTTGCGAGACATGATCATGATCTACACACACAGAAACACTCACAGAGCCACAGCTGTGACTCAAGTCAGCCATATACCTTGAAATTGTGACACCAGTTCATGGTATATCCAGGATTTATTCTATCCACGTTCACTGGATATGATCAATCACACACTTTGACTGGCTACTCTATTACTAGGCTATCAGCTCATATACCGTGAGTAGAGAAAAAAAAAATGGTGGACCGTGTTGCTGAACCAACCAAGGATGAAATAAAAACTCTACTCAAAAACAAAATCCTAAAAAAGACAAAAAAAGCAACAAAATTTGGAATTTTTTTGATGGTATTTGATGGTAAAAATGTATCTTTTGTATTTTTTGAGAATTATTATTATTGTAGCATTTTTCACAAATTGCTACTGTCATTTAGCCGGTTTGTTTACATTCTAAGCAGAAACGATTTTGTTGGATGTCTTTTTTTAAATAAAATTTTTATTTATCGGATTTGCAAAAAATAAAAACAACTTAGTCCAACATGTTCGGGGGAACATTGATCGCCCGCCATATTGTACAAATTGTGTCAAAGTCCTGTATTGCAACACACTCCTGTAGTACCTATATTGCGTACAAGTATTACTTGCTTTATTTCAAGATAGGTGTT